>APFE031166207.1:152594-232539 GCA_000404065.3 Pinus taeda | reverse complement strand
AGTTTTTACACAAAGCTATTTATGAGAAGGAAATGTTGGCAATACTCCATGCACTTAAGAAATGGTGACCCTACCTAATGGGAAGACACTTCAAGGTAAAAACGGATCATGATAGCCTTAAATACTTTTTAGAACAAAGATTATCCTCTGAAGATCAACAAAAGTGGGTCACAAAGATGTTGGGTTATGACTTTGAAATCATCTACAAAAAAGGGAAGAAAAATGTGGTGGGAGATGCACTCTCAACAAAGGATGAGGATGTGGAAGCATTGTTGTGTGCCATTTCTATTATCCAACCGGATTGGATAAACGAAACAAGGGAGGAATGGAAGAATGATGAAGAAATGGGGGCACTTATTCAAAAGTTACAATAAGATTCCAGTACATCTGATACATTTAGCTGGCAAAATGATTCTTTATGGTACAAATATCGCTTATACCTCTGTAATAATTCCCAACTAAAACAAAAGATTCTTATGGAATTGCACACTTCTCCCTTAGGAGGGCACTTAGGATTTTTAAAAACTTACCACAGGGTTAAGAAGGAATTTTTTTGGGATGGCCTTAAATCGTAATAAAAAATTTGTGGTGGAATGTTTGGTTTGCCAACAAAATAAAGTTGAAACAATTAAGACATCGGGTATATTACAACCTTTATCCATTCCAAGCCAACATTGGCACGATGATTCAATGGATTTTATCACAGTTTTACCCAAGTCTGAGGGAAAGAGTGTCATCATGGTGGTAGTTGACAGACTTACTAAGTATGCACACTTTTGTGCATTATCACATCCAGTTAAATCCAGTACAGTATCTACTGCATTTATGGAAACAATTCAAAAGCTACATGTAAACCTAAATATTATTGTAAGTGACAGAGATCCCATTTTCACTGGAAATTTTTGGACAAAATTATTATCTTGTCTTGGTACTCAGTTAGCTCATAGCTCATATTATCATCCTCAATCTAATGGGCAAACTAAGATAGTAAACAAATGTTTGGAAGGATATATTTGTTGCTTTGTATCTGATAAACAAACACAATGGGTCAAATGGTTGCCTCTGGCTGAATGGTGGTATAACACGTCCTTCCATGCAGAAAAAAAAATGACCCCATTTATGGCACTTTATGGATATCAGCCACCATCCATCACATCATATTTAAGAGAAAATTCTAAGGTTCAAGTAGTGGAACATCACATCGAACATCAACAACAAGTCCTGCAACTCTTAAAGGATAACCTCATGTTGGTACAAAATAGAATGAAACAACTGGCAGATCAACATCGCAGCGAAAGAAGTTTTGATGTAGGTGATTGGGTATTCCTACGGCTACAACCATATAAGTGAATGTCCCTCAAGCAAGCTAAGAAGGAAAATAAATTATCACCAAAGTATTATGGTCCATACAAGGTGTTGCAAAAGATTGGTACTATGGCATACAAATTAGAGCTTCATGTAGCTTCTCGATTGCACCAAGTTTTCCATGTTTCATGTTTAAAGAAGGTTATAGGCGACAAGCTCCCAGTTCAAACAATATTGCCAGAACTTGATGAGGAAGGAAAAATTATATTGGAACCGGAAGCAGTCATAGAAACAAGAACTTGACAGCGACGAAATCGATTAATTTCGGAGTATCTTATCAAGTGGAAGAACTTATCCGCTGAAAATTCCACATGGGAGGACGAGAATTTTATACAGAAGCATCCATAACTACTCAGGCATTGAGGACAACACTTTTTTGAAGGAGAGGGGCATGTTGGGTCCCTATAATACTAGTTATTACCTGATTAATATTGTAGTTTCATCCCTTATTAATATTGTTGTGCCCCTATTATCCCCATATTTTTATTACTGTGCCCCATAGAATCCCTCTATTGTTATTTTTGTGTCTTTATATTATTATTGTTAGGTCAGCTGTGTTGTATTGTAACTCCTTAGACTCCTATATATAGAAAGGAGGTTTGGTTATTTGAATCATCCAAGAATTGTTCATTTATGTAATGTAAAGGAGGTTGCCCCCTCGAAGAGGCTGAATTCTAAGGCATTGATCTATTTTTTCTATCTTTTCTTGAGCTAGTTTCATAACAGTCGGGATTATACATTGTGATTTATATTTATATTGTGTCGCAGGACTATACCACAATCGAAAAATTCTAAAAAATTCATTCCTCATCCTAACACCGATTGCGATATTTTTCCAGCAATGATGTCAAATCCACATCATCACCATGTCACTTGTCAGTTGCCACATCATTTTCCACGTCACCATTCCACATCATCTTCCATGTCATAGTGATGTCACTATGACGTCATCCTTGACATCACCCCAGGATCCCACAATCACAAAATTTAGGGGGACACGACTTATAATAAACTTTCCACCCAACCAATTTGTGATTTGTGATTAGACTGGACCTGATAAGATTATTCACACCAACTCATACATACGTCGTGTCTGTGGCTATCACCAATAACAAAATAACATGGTTTCTTTGTCTCTTGCCCATTCTGATTATGATTGCGATTTTATTTGAGAAGGCCCCTTTTTGGATTTTATATGAAATACTTCCAGGAAATGCCGATTGCGATCGTTCTGAAGTCTTGCGCTAAAATTTGATTTCTGATAAGTCGTAAAGCTCCACCTCCTCACTCAACATTCCTCTCCATGATGTATGTGTGTTACACAAAATTTTGTTACTATCCCTGTACTCTACATCCCTTGATCCTGGAGGACATCTATAGTGAACCCCGCATGCTTTGCCTTCACGGATAAACTCCCATTATGTCCTTCTCCATGAGCAAATCATTTCCCTTTTGCACCACTTCTTGTGAAACTTCTGTTTCGCCCAATTTACAAGAATGATGCTAATGACCTTTGTCTCCCGCGCACCGATGTGGAGAGATTATCACTATTCCCCGCACCGATCAGTGCAACTGGGGTGTGTTCCAGTCACGACGGTCTTGTTATGGAAAGTCTTTCAATTAGAGCCGAAGTTTCCATATCTAGAAGCTTCGTAATGGTAGTCTGGTAAATGGTTTGGCTAGATGGGGCCGAGGATGACACTTTGGGCTCCTTTCCCCTATAATGATGGAACTACATCAAGGGATAAGCCCTTCTCCCATGAGAAGAGGATCCATCTCCCATCCATCTCTTGTATATAAACCTCCCTTCTCCCCAACCACAAACTAGTGTTATAGTGTGAAAGTCACAGTTAGATTTTTGGCTGAGTGTGAGTATACTATTTTAGATAAGCAAGCTACTACTAGTTGTGGCCATCTAATCATGTTAGGGAGAAGTGTGTTTGGTTTGGAGTGAATCCTAAAGGGAAGAGTCTTTAAACTATTGTTGTTTGAAGCCATCATGAAGTGCTTGCAGAAGTGTGTGGGAACCTAGTCTTGTCAGAGGAATATTGCGACGTCAAGAAGGATGGTTGTAATCTCTCTTTGAATATTAATATATGCAACTATTGATTGATTTCCTACATGTTTTGTAATATTACACATTCATGTCTTAATTCTTATTGACTTATTAAGTAGGTTTAATTGCAATTTGACTATTATTATGTTTGTGTGTTGTTGTTTTTTACTTGTTTCATGAACTTCAAGAAGGAAGCGAGAGATTGCTAGAGAAAGCAAGCAGGGACATCATCAACCAAGATAAGTGACCAAGAGGTAGGCCCTCTTGATTGATTCTAACCTAAATAAATATTCCATAGAATGTATCTGTTGTGGCTAGACCCATTATTTGGCTAGAGGAATTCATTCATATTCGCACTTATAATTTTACTTCACCATAAATTGGCAACTCCACTGGGGAGATCTCATCCTTTTGTTTGTTTTGGATTTCATGATTTTGTGAGAACTTTGCTAGTTTCACGTTTTCCTTTTGCTTCTGTTCCTTTTCTCCTGCTTATTGGCCTAAGTCTAAAATTCATAGTAGTAGATCTGGTCCCCGTTTTGAATTTTTTTATTTTTCCTTACTTCCCTCGAACAATGCATTTAATTAGCTAACAGTGGCACCAATTAGCATGAATTGCGGAGAAAATGTCACGCCAACCAACCTCTGTTGCTTGTTGTTAGTTAGGAAGTCACACTGATGCTTGTAAGTGAAGATTAGGCCTTGACCCTAATCTTGGCCAGTGTGTTCTACTCTTGTGTTTTTTATCCCGTAAGGTTTTTGGACTATCTTCTGTTTGACTAGAAAGCTTCATTTAGCTTGCTTTGTGTACTTGCTTGGTTTAGCCCACCCTCCGATGTGTTAAATTATGGCCCGGTGTGAAGTTATTTCTATTTTTTCTTTGAATCGCTCGATCAACGCTAGTTGTCAATTAAGTAGTCGTGCTCATCAGCGATTAGTGCTAGTTGTAGTACTGGTCAGTCGTGCTAGTCATACCAATCGGTGCTAGTTGTAGTACTATTCATTTGTGCCAGTCTCTAAGTTAAGAAAAGATCAGAATTTATCCCATTTTAGTGCGAGTGTGTTTTGACCCTCAGTCTCTCTTCTTCTGCCAGAGGTGACTAGGATGCTTTGTTTTCAATTAAATGAGTGAAAAAGTCTCATTTCTTTTCTTCTTTCAAGTGTCTCTTTTCTCTTTCCAAGCATAGATTACATTGCTTGGTTTCTCGATTGAAGCATTTTTGTTTGGTTTGTTCGATTTAGGGAATTGATGCTTGCTTGTTCGGAATTGTGAAAATTTTCAATTAAAGAGCTTTATGTGAAATATTCATTTTGCATTTTTATGAAAAGTAGAACATCATTATAGTTTACTTAAGTGAAAATATTGCATTAGTAGCATTATTCAGAAGCTAGACTTCCATCATCATAAGCATTGGAAATGAAATGAAACTTCTTATGTTGTTATAGGAAGATTAAGTGAATTTAGGAGATTTATAGTGAAAGATTTCATTCTTCGATTGTTGCATTAATTTTGTGTTCTCTATCTCTCAATTAGGATAAATTTCATCGAAGACAAAGATCTCTTTTCTCATATAGCTGCATGTAGGAGTTTTTGTCAGATGACAGCAGTAGGGCCTTGTAATTGTAACCTAATTTGAGATCAACCGTTAAAATTTATTGAATTAACCTAAGGAAGCATTGAAGCTTAACGCTCACATTTAGTGGTCTAGGCTAGAGACGTGTTTCGACATCTTTAAACCTAGTAGCTGTCATTAGCTTCGGCATTAGACAATGCTAGTATGGATTTGTGCTCCCCATACCATTGAGTATATAAAGGGAGAACCCTCTAAGATGAAATAATTTATCCATAGGAAGTTGAGTAATCCACCTAGGAAGCATGATACATCGAACACATCATTCAGGGAGATTGCCTGCTCATACTTCTCGGTTCGCCGAGAGGTATTCTACAATTCACGGTTACTTGGTAATCATTTCATCTTTTTGACTCATTAAACTTAAAATAGCATTCGAGCACTTTCCCTTTCGAGCTCATTTCCAATTGGAAGTGGTAGAGTCACCTTTCATCCTTTTCTCGACTCTTAAAATATGAAAAGGCAAAGTTTTGTTTGAGTGTCCTAAAATTAACTTCCCAAGAAATATTCCTGGTAAAAGTTAGCTTCCTTAGTAATTCCTTAGGGTCGATTCTAATGGCAACATTTTAAGAGTCAACCAGTCAAGAGTTCCCCTCAGATGGGAATCCTAGTCCTTTTCTTTCTTTTGGAAATATTGGTGCTCCTTATATAGTGACATTGTCCCTCCCTCGGTTAACCATTGGTTTACCTGTCTAGTTATTTTCGACCTCGGTGGTCCCGAGTGTCCTAACCCTTGTCCAAATGTCCCGTTCATTTGAATCATGTCATGATGATTCTAAGGTTGGCCCTCACCTTCTTTCCCCATTTCTTAACCCTCCTCTTCCACTTCGCCTCATGAAAGTTTCAAATCTAGTAACCAGGAGGCTAAGAAGAAGATGAAGAAGAAGAAGTCAAATAAGCAAGAGGCCAACTGTGCAACTATTACTCCAAGTGCACCCCCCATCAACAAACCTTATGATCCTTCACAGAAGGTAAAATTCCCTTCCAAGCCATGTAAGGGTGACCATCTCCTTCGAGATTGTCCTGACATCCCCAAAGTCTTCGAGGTATGGTCTAAAAACCTGAATCGACCATCCCTGTCAACCTCTGGAGATCATGTCAATGTTACACCTTTAGCTAATGTGGTAAGACGAAAGGAAAGATTAGATTCCCTTGTAGGTTATGTGAAGGAGAGCATCTTCTTCACCTTTGTCCTCTAATGGATAAAGGGTCCAATGTTTTGGAAAACATTGTAGCTCCTCAACCCCAACTTCCTGTTAGTTTTCAAAGGCTTTCTTCTAACCCTGTCCTGGTTGGTCATGAGATTGACTTGGATTCATCTCTTACCCATCCTGCTCTTCCTGAGCAAGAATCACTTGTGCCTGTTCCTGACCAACCGTTGGTCGAAATGAGTGTCGACTTGGTTCTGTCACCAGTTTCTCACTCTGTTCCATAAGAGAATGGTGATCATACTACTCATGTTCTTATTGTCTCCTCAAATTCTCATGAATTAAAGAGTTACCCTCACGTCTCGGTTGTTTAGGAGATTCCTTCTCCTATTCCTATACAGCATGGGGGCAATCATATGATACCCCCACCAAGTAGTTTTGTCATCTCTTTCGATTGGGTCCATTGACTGCTTTCTGCCTCCCATCTTATGTGCCTTTCTAGATCACAGTACAAGCCTATAATATGGTAGTAATCAGCACTATATTAGATGAAGGCATGTTTGTTAGAATCATATCTTCCACTACATGGCAAGATTTGGGTTCCCCACAGCTTGTGCTTGTCACCCTAAATATGTTGGCTTTCAATGGAGGAGCCAGTCGACCTTTAGGGATCCTTCCAAAGTTCCCTATTACTTTGGGAGTAATGACCATCTATATAGACGTGATGGTAGTTCAAGGCCCTTTAGATTTCAATATTCCCCTTGGACGTGACTATGCTTATGTCATGGGAGCTCTTGTTTCTTCACATTTTGATGTGGTTTGTTTTTTGCACGAAGGGAGAATTGTGACTATTGATAAAATGTCATTCATTGGTCACCAGGTGCCTCCTTTACAACCATCATCCCCTATCATCTCTTGTTTGCAAGTAGTACCTTCCCCACCATAGGTTAATTATGTGGCTACCCATTCTGTCTCCATGCTTGCTGATGATAACGCATATGGTATAGTGCATTATGTACTGGGGTCATTGGAACTCGATCTATCTTGGGTACCAAATGACATGTATTCCTCCCAGAGTGTGGTTCTTCCGTCTAGTGAAGACCTCTTGGGAGCCATCTTCTCGTATGGTCCATGAACAGATGTATGAGGATACTTACTTTTCTTGTGTCAACCTTGTTAAAAAATGAAACGAAAGGTGTGAGCATAGTTCTTTGTCTTGTGTCAAGCTAGTTAAAAAATGAAACAATGGACCGAGGATAGTTCTTTTGTTGTGTCAACCTCATTCAAAAAATGAAGCACCCAACTTTTCCAAATTGAGTCTTTGATTAAGATCTCGTAAAATCCTAGTCGATTATTTCCCCGATTGCGAAACAAAACCTTCATTCCATCCACCTAGTTGATTGAAATGAATCTTGGGGGGCATGTACCTTGATTTGAGTCATTATGTGGGGGGCATTTAAACCTATAGCAAGCATAGTTTTTCATTTCAAGCTTGGGTAAACATGAAACCAAATCCAAGTAGAGTTCTCCATGGTTCAAGCTTGTGTAAAAATGAACCCATGTCTCATTTACATCTTGTGATTTCTGTTTTTATCAATTAATTTCTGCTAGATGAGCCTTGGTTATTTCATTCCATCGCCACCATCTCTTTGGTTGATCATATGCTTTCACTTGGTTATTTTTCCTTTCCTTTGGGACTGTAATGATGAGTGGTTTTATTAGCCAGCCTCTTGACCATTAGATGTTTTGAGCGGTTCCACCATTGTCGGAACCATTTGCTACCCTTTATACCACTCATTCCTCTAGGATGAGTCACCTTTAAGCTCTTTTTTGACTCGTAAAAGATGAAAAGATTGTCGAGTATTTTTCCCATTCAACTCGTTAAAGAGAATGAAATGGGGGGCCCACTTTCAGATCCCTTTAAAAGCAAAAAGATAGTTGATCCCTTGTCATTTCAAACTCATTAATGGATGCAAAACATCGTGTGCCCAGTATAAGTTTACCGCTTTTTTGGGTTGGGAGGCACTATTTACCAAAAAGGTACTCGACTAAAATGGTCAACCAGTTCTCTCAAGTATTATTTTCTACCTTCTCAGGATCGAGAGACACAAAAATAGGAAAGGGAACCATGTGGAATTTTCTTTTATGCGTCCTTCTCAAACTCTCTAAACATGAAAAAGATATTGAATTACCCCTTTGTCGTACTTGTTAAACTACTAAACGACATTGGATTCATCACCATGATGAACACGAGATTCTCCTTCCTATGGCTTGTTGAACATACTAGGTCGGATTCATCCGAAGGATGAACTTACAGTGCAAGAATATGCTATCACCTTCAAAATTGCGACTAAAAAATAATTGGGGTACTCTCCAGAAATGGTGGGGGAAAATTTGGAAATCTATCAGTCGTTTAGGAAACTCACTCTTGAACATGACACTCTTTTCTTCGTGCTAGGTTGGGACATCCTCCTCTGTATCATTGACTTTCCAGGGTCTAAGCCATTTAGTTTTTCCTTCCATTTGATCTCTATCACATCATCATGACCACCGATTCCATGGATCGAAAAGCTGCCAAACTTCTAGTTGTGTCACTGATATGTTCAAGAGTTGTCCTTATGTAGTTACACTTGCCTCTGATTCTCTGTATCATCCAAAATCATTTTACATCCTATCATCTCACGTCGATGATGTGGGATTCATTATGGCCTTCCTTTGACACTGTTGTTTTCCGTCAACTTCAACTCATTATCCGGGAAGTTGACCAAGAGACTCCCTTCCAGTACCTTAGAGCTTGCATACCCTAATGGTAGGTTATTCACATTCGATGACAAGTTAACGTCATTGGCTTTCAATCGAGTGATTTCATAGGTGTTTGACTTTAGTTACTGTATTCACATTCCATGAATTGTGCTAATAGTACCTTGAGGGCCATTATCATTATTGGTGGTTTCTCTCGTGCTTGTTAACATTTTACATCATTGATTGCTAATCAAGCGACTTTATTGCATGCTCGATGTTAACACATATATTTGCATGTTAGAATCTAGAATTTGATCGGGTCATATTGGAGGGAAAGACCCCAGAATTGGATTACAAAAAGTCCATGTTGCGAAGTGGCATGACATGGTTATGATGATATGCATGTCTCTTTTAGATGGCTAGATGCAACCAGACCATGAATTATCATATGTGATCCTTCTCATTATAGGAAGTTCGTGACCATACCTTGGTTTCGTTATGATCCTCTTTGATGGATGGTTGCACCCATACCTAGATCCATTTACATGCTCTTTCTCTGGATGGTTGTGCCCATGCCACGATTCATGTATCATTTGACAGAGATCTCAGTTTATGTATATGTATATGTACTTGCTTGTAGGTTTTCCGATGGTAGACCATTTCCTTGGACTGATTTATAAAGCATTTCATTCCTCACTCCAGCTCATTCCTCACTCCAGCTCGGCCTTCATGCTTTAGGGGGCATCTGTTACACAAAAGTTTTCACTGTCCATGTTCTCCCCATCCCTTGGTCTTGGAGGACCTCTACAGTGAACCCCACATGATTTTCCTTCATTGAGAAACTCCCATTAGGCCCCTCTCCATGAGCAGATCATTTCCCTTTTGCACCATTTCCCTTGAAACTTCTATTTTGCCTGATTTACAAGACCGACGCTAATGACCATTATCTCCCCCACACCGATGTGTAGAGATTAGCATTATTCCCCATGCTGATCAGTGCAACTGACCTGTCTTCTAGTCACACCGGTCCTGTTATGGAAAGTTTTTAAATTAGAGCCGAAGTTTCCATATCTAGAAGCTTAATAATGGAAGTCTAGTAAATGGTTTGGCCGGATTGGGTCGAGGATGACAGTTTGGGCTCCTTTCCCTTATAATGATGGAACTACCTCAAGGGATAAGCCCTTCTCCCATGAGAAGAGGATCCATCTCCCATCCATCGTTTCTATATAAACCTCCCTTCTCCCCAAGCACAAACCAGTGTTATAATGTGATAGTCACAGTTAGAGTTTTGGCTGAGTGTGAGTATACTATTTTAGATAAGCAAGCTACTACTAGTTGTGGCCATCTAGTCATGTTAGGGAGAAGTGTGTTTGGTTTGGAGTGAATCCTAAAAGGAAGAGCCTTTAAACTATTATTGTTTGAAGCCATCATGAAGTGCTAGCAGAAGTGTGTGGCAACCCAGTCTTGTTAGAGGAATATTGGGACGTCAAGATGAATGATTCTAATCTCTTTTTGAATATTAATATATGCAACTATCGATTGATTTCCTACATGTTTTTTAATATTACATAGTTGTGTCTTAATGCTTATTGACTTATTAACTAGGTTGAATTACAATTTCTCTACTATTATGTTTGTGTGTTGTTGTTTTTCACTTGTTTTAGGAACTTGAAGAAGGAAGCAAGAGATTGTTGGAGCGAGCAAGCGAGGCATCATCAAGCAGGATAAGTGACCAAGAGGTAGGCCCTCTTGATTGATTCTAACCTAAGGAAATATTCCATAGAATGTATCTATTGTGGCTAGACCCATTATTGGGCTAGAGGAATTCGTTCGTGTCCGAACATATAATTCTACTTCACCACAAATTGGCAACTCCACTGGGAGATCTTGTCCTTTTGTTTGTTTTGGATTTCATGATCTCATGAGAACTTTGTTAGTTTCACGTTTTCCTTCTGCTTTTGTTGCTTTTCTCCTGCTTAATGGCCTAAGTCTAAAATTCATAGTACAAGATCTGGTCCCTGTTTTGATTTTTTTTTAATTTTTCCTTAGTTCCCTCGGACACCGCATTTAATCGGCTGATAGTTGTGCCGATTAGCATGAATTACGGAGGAATAGTCATGTCGACCAACCTCTAGCACTTGTTGTCAGTTAGGCAGTCGCGCCGATGCCTCTAAGTGAAGATTAGGGCTTGACCCTAATCTTGGCTAGTGCATTCTACTCTTGTGCTTTTTATCCCGTATGCTTTTTGGACCATCTTCCCTCTGACTAGAAAGCTTCATTTATCTTGTTTTGTGTGCTTGATTTGTTTAGCCCACCCTCTGATGTGTTAAGTCTGGCCCTGTGTGAAGTTACCTTTATTTTTCTTTGAATCCCTCAATCAACGCTAGTTTTCAGTTTGGTAAACACGTTGATCAGCCATCAACGCTAGTTGTAGTACTAGTCAGTCATATTGGTCATGTCAATAGGTGATAGTTGTAGTACTAATCAGTTGCATTGGTCTCTGAGTTAAGAAAAAATCATAATTTCTGCCATACCAATTCCAATTTGTTTTGACCCTGAGACTCTCTTCTTCTTCCAGAGGTGACTAGGATGCTTTGTTTTCAATTGAATGAGTGAAAGAGTCTCATTTTTTCTTTTATTTCGAGTGTCTCTTTTCTCTTTCTAAGCATAGATTACATTGCTTGGTTTCTCGATTGAAGCATTTATGTGTTTGGTTTATTCGATTTAGAGAAGAATTTATTTTTAGTTTCATTTATAATGCTTTGGATTTGATTGATGCTTGTTTGTTCAGAATTGTGAAAATTTTCATTTAAAGATCTTTATGTGAAAGATTCATTTTGCAGTTTATGAAAAGAAGAAGATCATTCTAGTTTACTTAAGCGAAAATATTGCATTAGTAGCGTTATTAAGAAGCTATAATTGCATCATCATAAGCATTGGAAATGAAATGAAACTTATTATGTTGTTATAGGAAGATTAAGTGAATTTACAATATTTATTAGTGAAACATTTCATTCTTGGATTGTTGCATTAATTTTGTGTTCTCTATCTCTCAATTAGTGATAACTTTCATCAAAGACAAAGATCTCTTTTCTCATATAGCTACATGTAGGAGTTTTTGTCAGATGACAGTGGTAGGGCCTTGTAATTGAAACCTAATTCAAGATCAACCGTTAAAATTTATTGAATTAACCTAAGAAAGCATTGAAGCTTAATGCTCACATTTAGTGGTCTAGGCTAGAGACGTGTTCCCACGTCTTTAAACCTAGCAGCTGTCGTTAGCTTCGGCATTAGACAATGCTAGTATGAATTTGTGCTCCCCGTACTATCGAATATATAAATGGAGACCCCTCTAGGTTGCAATAATTTATCCAATGGAAGCTGAGTAATCCACCAAGAAAACATGATACATCGAACACATCATTTAGGGAGATTGCCTCGTCGTACTTCTTGGTTCACTGGGAGGTATTCTATAGTCCACAGTTACCTGGTAGTCCTTTATGCCTAGAGTACCGTAAGTAATCATTTGATCTTTTTAACTCATTAAACTTAAAAGATAATTTAAGCACTTGTCCTTTCAAGCTCATTTTCAATTGAAAGTGATAGAGTCAGATTTCATCCTTTTCTCAACTCTTAAAATATGAAAAGGAAAGTTTTTGTTTGAGTTTCCTAAAATTAACTTCCCACAAAATATTCCTCGTAAAAGTTAGCTTCCTTAGTAATTATTTAGGATCGATTCCAATGGCAACATTTACAGAGTCCACCAGTCAAGGGTTCCCCTAAGATGGAATCCTAGTCGCTTTCTTTCTTTTGGAAATATTGGTGCTCCTTATATGGTGAAGTTGTCGCTCCCTGGGTTAACCATTGGCTTACTTGTCTGGTTATTTTTGACCCCAGTGGTCCCGAGCATCTCGAATCCTATCCAAAAATATCCTTCATTTGAATCACATCACAATGATTCTATGGTTATCCCCTTTCCTTGTTCCCCCATTTCTTCACCCTCCTCTTCCACTTCACCTCATGAAAGTTTCAAATCTAGTAACCAGGAGGTTAAGAAGAAGATGGAGAAGATGAAGAAGAAGAAGTCAAATAAGCGAGAGGCCAACCATGCAACTATTAATCCAAATGCACCCCCCGTTGACAAACCTTATGATCCTTCATGGAAGGTAAAATTCCCTTCCAAGCTATGTAAGGGTGACCATCTCCTTCGAGATTGTCCTGACATTCCCAAAGTCTTAGAGGTATGTTCTAAAAACCTGAATCAACCATCCCCATCAACCTCTGGAGATCATGTCAATGTTACGCGTTTAGCTAATGATGGTAAGATGAAAGGGAATATTAGATTCCTTTGTAGGTTATGTGAAGGAGAGCATCTTCTTCACCTTTGTCCTCTAATGGATAAAGCTTCCAAAGTTCTGGAAAACGTTGTAGCTCCTCAACCCGAACTTCCTGTTGGTTATCAGAGGCTTTCTTCTGACCCTCTCTTGGTTGGTTATGAGATTGACTTGGATTCATATCTTACCCATCCTACTCTTCCTGAGCGTGACTTTCTTGTCCCTATTCCCAACCAACCATTGCTAGAAAAGAGTGTCGACTTGTTTCCGCCACCAGTTTCTCACACTGTTCCATAAGAGAGTGGTGATCATACTGCTCATGTTCTTATTGTCTCTTCAGATTCTCATGAATCAAAGAGTCACCCTCCTTTCTTGATTGTTCAGGAGATTCCTTCTCCTTTTCCTATACAGCATGGGGGAAATCATATGATACCCCTACCAAGTAGTTTTGTCGTCTCTTTCGATTGGGGTCCATTGACTACTTTCTGCCTCCCATCCTATGTGCCTTTCGAGATCACAGTACAAGCTTATAATATGGTAGTACTTGGCACTATATTAGATGAAGGTGCGTCTGTTAGCATCATGACTTCTACTACATGGCAAGATTTGGGTTCCCCACAGCTTGTGCCTATCACCTTGAATCTCTTGGCTTTCAACGGAGGAACCAGTCAACCTTTACGGATCCTTCCAAAGTTCCCTATTACTTTGGGAGGAAAGACCACCTATATAGACGTGATGGTAGTTAAGGCACTTTATATTTCAATATTCTCCTTGGACGTGACTATGTTTATGTCATGGGAGATCTTGTTTCTTCACTTTTTCATGTGGTTTGTTTTCTGCATGAAGGGAGAATTGTGACTATTGATCAACTATCATTCATTGGTCACCAAGTGCTTCCTTTACAACCATCGTCCCCTATTAGCTCTTGTTTGCAAGTATTACCTTCCCCGCCACAGGTCAATTATGTGGCTACCCATTCCATCTCTGCGCCTACTGATGATCATGCAAATGGTACAGTGCATTATGTACTGGGGGCATTGGAACCCAATTTTTCTTGGGTACCAAATGACATGTATTCCTCCCAGAGTGTGTTTCTTCCATCTAGTGAAAACCTCTTGGGAGCCATGTTCTTGTATGGTCCATGAATAGATGTATGAGGATATATCATGTTCTTGTGTCAACCTCGTTAAAAAGCGAAACAAAGGGTGTGAGCATAGTTCTTTGTCTTGTGTCAAGCTAGTTAAAAAAATGAAACAATGGTCCGAGGATAGTTCTTTTGTTATGTCAACCTCATTCAAAAAATGAAGCACATCCCTTTTCCAAATCGAGTCTTTGATTAAGATCTCTTAAAATGCTAGTCATGTATTTCCCGGATCTGAAAAGCGAACCTTCATTCCATCTGCCTCGACTTGAGTCACTATGCAGGGGGCGTGCAAACCTATAGCAAGCATAGTTTTTTCGTTTCAAGCTTGTGTAAACATGAAACCAAATCCAATAAAAGTTCTCCATGGTTCAAGCTTGTGTAAAAATGAACTCATGTATGATTTACATCTCGTGATTTCCATTTTTATCGAATAATTTTTGCTAGATGAGACTTGGTTGTTTTATTCCATCACCACCATCTCTTTGACTGATCATATGATTTCACTTGGTTGTTTTACCTTTCGTGAGGGATCACAACAATGAGTGGTTTTATTAGCCATTCTCTTGACCAATACATGTTTTGAGCAGTTCCACCATGGTTATACCACTCATTCCTCTAGGATGAGACACTTTTAAGCTCTTTTTTGACTCGTACAAGAAGAAAAGATTGCCGAGTATTTTTCCCTTTGGACTCGTTAAAGAGAATAAAAATGGGGGGCCCACTTTCATCTCTTTTCTGACCCTTTAAAAGTGAAAAGATAGTTGATTCCTTGTCGTTTTGAACTCATTAATGGATGTAAAACGTTGTGTGCCCAGTATAAGTTTAACCCTTTTTAAGGTTGGGGGGCACTATATACGAAAAAGGTACTCGACTGAAATGGTCAAGCGGTTCTCTCAACTATTATTTTCTACCTTTTTGGGCTCGAGAGACACAAACTTACGAAAAGGGACCATGTGGAGTTTTCTTTTATGTGTCTTTCTCAAACTCTCTAACCATGAAAAAGATACCGAGTTGCCCCTTTGTTGGACTTGTTAAACTATTAAAAGACATTGGATTCGTCACCATGACGAACACCAGATTCTCCTTCCTATGGCTCATTAAACTTACTAGGTTAGATTCATCTGAAGGATGAACTTACAGTGCAAGAATATGCTATCCATTTCAAGCTTGTGATTAAAAAATAATTGGGGTACTCGCCAGAAATGGTGGGGGAAAATTTGGAAACCTATCAGTCGTGTAGGCAACTCACTCTTGAACATGACACTCTTTGCTTTGTGTCAAATTGGGACATCACCTTTTGTATCGTTGACTTTCTTCGGTTTAGGTCATTCATTTATGCCTTCCATTTGACCTCTGTCATGTGATCATGACCACCAATCCCATGGATCGAAAAGTTTCCAAACTTCCAGTTGCCTCACCAGTATGTTCAAGAGTTATCCTTATGGAGTTACACTTACCTCTGATTCTCTGTGTCATCCAAAATAATTTTACATCCTCTTGTCTTGCATTGATGATGTGGGATTCATTATGGCCCTCCTTTGACACTATCGCTTTCCATAGAATTCAACTCATTATCCAGAAAGTTGACCGAGAGACTCCATTCCAGTACCTTAGAGCTTGCATACCCTAATAGCAGGTTCTTCACACTCGATGACAAGTTCACATCATTGGCTTTCAATCGAGTGATTTCATAGGTGTTCGACTTCAGTTCTTGTATTCACATTCTGTGAATTGTGCTAATAGTACGTTGAGGGCCATTATCATTATTGGTGGTTTCTCTCACGCTTGTTAACAGTTTACATCATTGACTACTAATCAAGTGACTTTCTAGCATGTTTGATGTCATCACATATATTCGTGTGTTAGAATATGCACTTTGATCGGGTCGTATTGGAGGGCAATACCCTGGACTCAAATTGCAAAAAGTCCATGTTGCAAAGTGGCGTGACATGGTTATGATGATATGCATGTCCCTTTCAGATGGTTGGCTGTGACCAGACCATGAGTTATCATATGTGATCCTTTTCATTATCGAATGGCTGCGACCATACCTTGGTTTCATTATGATCCTCTTTGATGGATGGTTGCACCCATACCTAGACCCATTTACATGCTCATTCTCTGGATGGCTGTGGCCATGCCATGATTCATGTATCATTTGACAGAGATCTCAGTTTATGTATATGTATATGTACTTGCTTGTAGGTTTTCCGATGAAAAACCGATTCTCTTCATTGATTTATAAATCATTTCATTCCTCACTCCGGCTCGGCCTTCGTGCTTTAGGGGGCATCTGTTACACAATTTTTTTTCACTATCCTTGTACTCCCCATCCCTTGATCCTGGAGGAGCTCTATAATGAACCCAACATGCTTTTCCTTTATGGAGAAACTCCCATTATGTCCCCCTCTGATGAGCCCCAGAAATGGGTAATTATATGGCCTCATTTAGCCTCCCAATTCGACTTAATCCACCATTATCATTATTTTATTACATGTTTTTTATTATATTTATGTTAATAGAGTGAATTGGGTTAGTCATTATGCCAAAAAGTCTAATGTGTGCTTTATGCAGATTTTTCGTCAATTTTGAGACAAAATCAAAGGTTTAATGAGAACTTGGCAACCAAATTCATGGAACAGCAAGGGAGAGGATTTATAGGAAGGTGTCCCCTTCATTTATGAGCCCTTACCTTGAATTATCCATCAAAAACTTGGAGCACAAGGGGCAACCAAGCAAGTCAAGTAGGATTGTTGTTAACTGCAAGTTTTGGCAGCCGAGTTCCTAAGTTTAGGTGGACTATTAGGGTCCTCAATTTGTACAAATAAGAAGGCTTAGGTCCTCATTTCAGTTAGTCTGATTTTAGTCAGATTGTAGCTAGATTTTACTGAGTAGGTTAGTCATTTTGTTAGTCTATTTTCGCACTTTAGTGCATCTCTGTATCAACACATTTTCGAGCTTTTTCTTGTAGACAATTTTTGGGATGTAACTATTATTTTTTGATCAATAAACATGAATCCAGCTTTGCACCAACTCTAATCTCTCTTAGGAGGCTATAGCTCTTGGGGTTGAGCCCAACCCAAGTGCCAGTACCTCCTTCGTGTAATTTTATGTGTCTTTGTTGCATTCATAGAATAATTTATGTTATTTAGGTTAAGATCTTGCTTTGTTACTTTTGATGATTAAGATAGTTTTTTTCTGCTTCATGTTGATTTAATAGGTTGGTGATAGAAAATATCTTCAAAAAAGGCCATCAAGCAACCATTTATCTCACCTCTCCCTCCTTGCGACCATGAGTTGAGACCAAGGCATCCTTGCTGCCACAAGAACATTGTTTTTGCCTCTTCATGCAATTTCTAGTGTTAGACTTTTAGTTAGGAAAGTTGATACCAGTTGTACTTGCATGTTTAGAATCTATTCTTGTATAGTTTCCATAGTTATCTTGCATGCTTTTCTACCAATAAACTTCTCTTCATCATGTTTTTGGTTTCTAGGTCAAAGTAGGTCAAAATAGCTAGATCTATGGTTTTTCCTAGTCTTTGTTCGATCAGTTTTGCAGAATAGTGGGCAGAGCACCTATAATACATCCCTACCTATTCTTCCTCCATCATACAACCTTCTCCAACCCCTAATCCAAGATCCATTCCCTTCATTTTCCACACTTTTCCAATTTGCCCTAATTCCTACATTCTTGTGCAACATTGCTCCTTCCATCCTTGAACGAATCCAACCACCTTAATCACTCCTTAGCGTCATTTACCAGGTCCTAGGCCCCTTTTCATTCTCATCCATCCTCCATTTCCACTTTCCCACCATTTTTCCACCATCAACCCTCTAAAATCCTCTCTCGGATCTTCTTGTAGAACATCCTGTAGAACCCCTGCAGACTTCCTGTAGAAGTTCACGTGAGCGGTTTTTCGAGATCTAATCACTGTGAAAATCTTCAAAAGGGTGCTAGGGATGCCTTAGGCCCTCTCCTCACCTTCCCAACCTCCTGTAAGTGCCCACACCATTTCCTTTCACCAATAAACCTCTGCACAGTCAAAAATAGTTAAAGCACATGCATAATAATTCTGCCAACTTACTCAAAAATACAAAAAGATGTTTCTTCTAGATTTTACTTTAGAAGTAGCTTAGTCAAATGCATTCTACCTTTCCAAGAGTCAATGTCATCCATTTCCACCGCTTTCATCTCTTTTCTTGCATCAGTAGGGTTAACCGATAAAATTAGGGTTTGCTAGGGTTTGCATTTCCTTTCATCTTTCAGCTCCTTTCTACAAGTATACTAGGCTCTTTTGAGTTAGTTTTCATCCATCATAGTTAAGAGCTTCTTCTAAGAGCTCATAGAAGTTGGCTTAAGCCCCCAACAGATTTGTGTCAGCTGATCAAGTGACAGCCTGCAACAAGAGCTAGTACTTGTGCATATAGCACCGTCGCTTCCAAGTTTGTTACGAACTACCGGGTTGATAAAAGTAAAGAAGGGAGTCCTAGGAGTTGTAGCATCATTGCTACAATACTGGAGCCCACCATATTTTTGGTGCCGTTACCGGGGAAGCGTCAGAGTACTTTTTTATTGATGCTTTTCTTCTATTTTCTACTGCAACATTCTGCTAAGTAGTTTATTTCAGCAAGAGTAGAGTAGTTGTTTCATTTTCATTATGCAATTTCATTTCCACAAAAGTAGATTAGACATTTCCTACTTTCATTTCATTTCATCAAGTGTAGATTAGATATTTCTCACTTTCATAGATTAGAATTTCAATTACGCAATTTCAATTATGCAAGCATAGATTAGCATTTCAATTCCGCAATTTTAATTCCACAATTTCAATTCTGCAAGCATAGATCAACATTTCAATTCTGTAGTTTCCATTCTGCAACCATAGCTTAGCATTTCATTTCAGCAACATAGATTAGTCATTTCCTGCTTTCATTTCAGCAAGATCGATTTTAGTTAGTTGCAGTTCAATCTATTTTAGTTTTTGCAGGTAGAAGCAGAAAAAGAAACATAAATCAACCAAAAAGATTTCCTTTCATGCCTTATAGGAGTAGATATAAGTCAGGAAAATGTTTGCACAACACTGCCACTGCTTCACACAACCAACCTTCTCTCTTCTTCGATGGCTGTGATTAAGAAGAACCCCTAGGTGGATAGCAAGACATATTTGAAGAACCTCTAGGGGAGAAGAAGAAGAAAACATTCCTCTAGAGCAAATGGTTGGAAACATAAATGTTGGGAGCAATACCTTTTCTTCCAACTCATCCACTGAAGGTGAAATTCGAAACATGTGGGAAGATATAAAGAGCGAGATCAGACAGACTATTCCATGCAAATGGACACCTTGCGGATCCAAAGGAAGCAAGAGGAAGCTGAGAGGGCTTTGGCCATCTTTGTCCTAGGTGCACTAGAAAGCATCCTAGGAACAAATTTCCATTGCACTCCATAGAAGTGTGTTTTGTCTGCGAAAAAGAGCATCCTATGAACCAGTGCCCTTCCTTACCCAGACTTAAAGCTATGTATCAGAGAGCCAAAGGAGTCACTGAACCACTCTATTATATGAACCAAAGGAGGCCACATGGACCCATACCTTACGAGCAGGGAATGCAAGGGACATCCCAGACCTATTAAAACCTCTATCAAGCCACTTCCATGCCTTCATGGGCTCCCCCTACTCATCCTTCCTAGTCCACACCTCCTCTTTTGTCCTTCACATCTCCATATTATGCCCAACCAACTGCTCATCCATTTCACCCCTATGCTCAGCCACAACCTCAGTGGAATGCACCTCATCAAGGGTGGAGGCCCCAGTACAACACTCCTCCCACTCCTTTTCCTCCACCACCTGCTCAACCACAACCATCACCTCCTGCTCCACCAAGGCAGCCCCAAATGCCTGCTCAACCGAAACCGAACCCAAATAACATGTAGGCTCAACAAGTTTATAGTGGGAAACCACCTGCCCAACCACAACCCCATCCACATCCATCTCAAATATACACCCCCACTCAACTACCCATACCACCATTCCCAAACACACACATTGGAGTAGCTCAACCCAATTACAATGCTGAGGCACAACATTTCCAAACAACTCCTTTTGAGCTCAATGATATTCACCATAGCTCAGGAAGAGTATTGCAAGAAAGATATTATAGTGTCAGCATTGAAGGACCACATCCAACAAAAGAAGATTCAAAAGAGGAGATCAAAGAACCATGGGCTGCACTTGATGAAGAGAAGACATCAGAATTAGAGACTGAGAGAGCTCCCTCATGGTTACTATCAAATCCTCCATGTATTCAAAATAAAAATCAGCAAGAAGAGGAAGATGTGAAGGTTATGATAGAAGAAGATATGGAGAATGATCAAGATTAGCAGAAGGACCAAGGATACCAGAGCTATATTGAGATATTATTCTAGACAGTCACTAAGTTGTAGCAGTACTCTCTTCCTCAACTATGTTTGATCCCTTCAAAGTCAAATCATTTGGTCTCTGAAATCCGGATACCTGTCAAAGCATGCATTTCAAGCCTCCACATCATTTTGTCTCTAATCTTGATGTACACATGGCTCCATTAGAAGAATTCTTATACTTGAAAATGATTTTTTTTTCAAGTAGGGTAGGGTAGAAAAAAAAGAGAGAAAGAAAAAGAAAAAAATGAAAAATAAGAGGAAAATAAAAATCTAAGGTGAAAACCTCCTCAGAGGCACCTCAGATTGGCTCATTGATTGAAAACCTCCATGAGGTGGTCAATGGGTTGGAAAGAAGAGAAAATAAAAAGAGAATAAGATCCTCGGGTGAAAACCTCTCTTGGAGGCACCCAGGGCAGGCAATTAGGGTGAAAACCTCCATGAGGCACCCTAGTTGTTTTCAAAAAAAAAGAGAAAAAGAAAGAAGAAAATAGAAAAAGAAAAAATAAACCTAATTTCTATTGAATAATTTTAGGTTGCAGGAAGGACATTTCAGGTTAGGAGGATCACACAAGACAAACAAAAAGGTCAGCAACAGGCTACAAGCATCCCTCACAATCCATTCCTCCATGACCACTACCCTTTCTTAAGATTTGGTCTCATTCGGACTAATATTTCACCTTCTACAGGAAGTTTTGTGTCTTCTACAGGAAGATTCTGTAGAGCCTGCAAACAAGCCAAAATTGATCTCCGAAGAGGACCTGAAGGTTGGGAATCTGTCCATGAGGCCTATAAACATCCTTGTTTCCATCCCTCACCCTTCTCCATCATTTTTTCCATCTGATTGTGCTTCTCTTCTGAAAACTGTGTTTTTTACAAGAAGTTCATATAGAAATTACAAAAAGCTAGAAATGGATTTTAAAAAGTAGTTTGGCGAACATGGAAGCTTCATAAAGGGTTCATAAATACTCCTGTAATCTTCAAACCTCTCTCCCATCTATTCCAAGTCTGCGTTACATCCAAAGCTCATTTTTCCTTACTGTTCAAAAAACTGCATAATACTTTGAAACAAGAATACATAGAGAAAAAATTTGTTTTTTCCCTAACCTGAAAACTGTGCATCCATTTAAAAAACTGTTTTATGGGGAGTTGTATAGGGATGATGGCAACATGCCCAAGCAATTGCAGCCAATTCCAGTGTATGATTTCCAAGAAATCAGCCTCCATCACCTTCAGCCATTTTTGCATTTTCTCCATATTCATACATTCATTTTAAAACCTGTTTCATGGGGAGATGCATGTGGGTGATAGTAACCGGCCCAAGCAATTTCAGCCAATTCCATTGCACAGTTTCTGAGAAATTGACCTCTGTCACCTTCAGCCATTTTCAATTTTTCTCGAAATCTGTGCATCCATTGACCACAATTTTGCTATGAGAGGTGCATAATAATGATAGAAACATGCTCATAAATTTTCAGGTCAATCCTGTCTATCGTTTGGGAGCTATGGACAAAACAAGTCGTTGTCCTACAAAAATCCAACATCAGTAGCATGAGGGTGCAAATCTGAACGTTGAAACAGACTCCTGTAGCTTAGATCCAGCTAGAGGATACCTGCACAAAAAAAGCCACATATTAGCAACCAAATCAGCATACATCCATAGAAACAAAGGCATGCAGCATAAGGAAAGGCCACAACCCCTCACAGCGAATGCATTCGACTTCCAAGTACGTGACTAAACCCATTCCTCTATTGCATGAATGTAGTTTAACAACTGCGTGGACAATGAGATGGTTGTGATTAAACAAGATTGGTGGCCAGCTAACTGGCCACCCTCATCTAGTTCAGACAGCGCCTTGTTTAGTTCAAACAACACTCAGTGGGTGCAATTGGCATGTGTGCTCAACCATCTCGAGAAGAAAATTGAAAACAGGTAGGGGTGGCTATTTAAACTCCAATGTAATTGATGGAAGTGATTACAGGCAAGCAACATATAGTTTCATAACAGCACTACAGTCTACATGGTGCCAACATACATCCAGCCACCTCATCTCCTCACCACGAATCACACCAGCAGTTAAAAGATAGCTTAGTTAACGCATTCACCACTCTTTGTTCACTGTGCCTTCATGACGTTCTTGACTCGAGTACGCATCCACTACTTCTAGAGCAACTAACCAGTGGTCCTCTGCAAGATTTCTGCCTATCTTTTTTTAAATATCCAGCCTATCGGGCTCTACAGGAAGCACAATTTAATTCTATAGGAACACTGTCTACAGGAAGATTTCTACAGGAAGGGTAGAGAGCAATTTTGTAGCCATAAAATTTGAGATTTTTGTTAAAATTCAAGCTTGAAAAGAGGTAGGCTCGAGAAACTGCTGTGCATATGATATATCTATATAAGGTGGAGGATTAAAAACACAGTATTGGGTTGAAAGAAAGGAAAATGAAGCTTAAAAGTTTGCCTGTATTTTTTTTTCCTTCTCTGAGTTCTACACAGTCTCTCCGTTTTTCTGCTCTGCATCCGAAATCTGCCTTTTTTTCTCTCACATTCTTCTAAAAAATGGATGCAACCAGAGAATCCAACCTGTGAAAAACCAAATTTGCAAGACTGTCCACTCTCTGAAGAAAAAACATTGTGTTATAAATATTCTCGGTTCTGTCGAAAGTATTGATTTTTCTCAAAACCCAAGAAGCAAATTCAAGTTGGAAATAGTTTGAAGAAAAAATTGCAAATTGATGTTGTGAAAAAGAAGAACATGAGAAATTCATGATTCCAGAAAGACAAACCTCAATGATTTCTCTATTTCTGGTTTTGAAAGTTTGTTTCCTCCCTCCTCACCTGAACATTTCTAGCAGTCACTACACATCATGATAGGGAAGATTTTAGAAATATGGCAGGGGAAGATGAGGAGGAAATAGAAAAAGAGGAAAATACCAAAATGGAGAAAACTTGAAATAAAGGAGGAAATCAAAACAGAAAATGAGAAGGAAGACCTAGAATAGAAAAGAAAAAGACTAAAGCAGAGAAGGCAAAAAATAAACAAGATGAGAAGAAAATCAAAACAGAGCATGAGGAAGCAAAGCTAATAGAGGCAGAGAAGACAAAAGAAGAGAAAAAAAAGAAAGAATAGACACACCCTGAGATATTAGTGACACAAGAAGAAATAGTGGGCATAGAGATTTCTACTGGAAGTGAAGAAAAAGAAAAAAAGAAAGAGAAATCCCCTGAAATGTTGGCAAGGGAAGCAATAGCTATGCTTGTTGCATTAAGCACACCTACAAAACAAAAAAGAAAAAGAAAAAGGCAAACCTCCATGTATTTCAAGGCTAGGAAAAGCACAAGAATCCAAACAATCAAAATAAGAGGAACAATGGAAGGACATGGACAAGAAGGAAAAATTTTGTGGCACACATGAGTAGACCACATTAGAAGCTTAGGATGATAAGGAGGCCACCAGGGCTGTCAAGAATGAAG
Organism: Pinus taeda; assembly: GCA_000404065.3. Lineage (NCBI taxonomy): Eukaryota > Viridiplantae > Streptophyta > Pinopsida > Pinales > Pinaceae > Pinus > Pinus taeda. The sequence goes on along the minus strand of APFE031166207.1, from coordinate 208,229 downwards.
AGATAGATTAGTTGCTCAGAGGATGAGCAACACCTTCAGTAGAGGGTGATGATGAGCCCTAGAAATGGGTAATTATATGGCCTCATTTAGCCTCCCAATTCGACTTAATCCACCATTGTCATTAGTTTATTTCATGTTTTTTATTATATTTATGTTAGTAGAGTGAATTGGGTTAGTCATTATGCCAAAAAGTCTAATGTGTGCTTTATGCAGATTTTTGGTCAATTTTGAGACAAACTCAAAGGTTTAATGAGCACTTGGCAGCCAAATTCATGGAAGAACAAGGGAGAGGATTTGTAGGAAGTTGTCCCCTTCATTTATGATCCCTTACCTCAAATTATCCATCAAAAACTCGGAACACAAGGGGCAGCCAAGCAAGTCAAGTAGGACTACTGTTAACTACAAGTTTTGGCAGCTGAGTTCCTAAAGTTTATGAGGACTTTTGGTGTCCTCAATTTGTATAAATAAGAAGGCTTAGGGCTTCATTACAGTTAGTCGGATTTTAGTCAGTAGGTTAGTCATTTTGTTAGTCGATTTTCGCACTTTAGTGCAGCTCTGTATCAACACATTTTCAAGCTTTTTCTTGTAGATAGTTTTTGGGATGTAACTATTATTTTTTTATCAATAAAGATGAATCCAGCTTTGCACCAGCTCTAATCTCTCTTAGGAGGCTGTAGCTTTTGGGGTTGGGCCCAACCTAAGTGCCAGTATCTCCTTTGTGTACTTTAATGTCTCTTTGTTGGATTCATAGAATAATTTCTGTTATTTAGGTTAAGATCTTGCTTTGTTACTTTTGATGATTAAGATATATTTTTCTGCTTCAGGTTGATTTTACAGGTTGGTGACATAAAATATCTTCAAAAAAGGCCATCAAGCAAACCTTGATCTCACCTCTCCCTCCTTGGGACCATGAGCTGAGACCAAGGCATCCTTGCTGCCACAAGAACATTGTTTTTGCCTCTTCATGCAATTGTTGGTGTTAGATTTTTAGTTAGGAAAGTTGATACCAGTTGTATTTGCATGTTAAGAATCTATTCTTGCATAGTTTTCATAGTTATATTGTATGATTTTCTACCAATAAACTTATGTTGATCATGTTTCTGGTGTTTAGGTCAAAGTAGTTCAAAATAACTAGATCTCTAGTTTTTCCTAGTCTTTGTTCGATCATTTTTGGAGAATAGTGTGCAGAGCACCTGTAATACATCCCTACCTATCCTTCCTCCATCATAAAACCTACTCCAACCCCTAATCCAATATCCCTTCCCTTCATTTGCCACACTTTTCCAATTTGCCCTAATTCCTACATTATTGTGCAACGTCACTCCTTCCATCCTTCAATGAATCCAACCACCTTAATCACTCCTTAGCCTCATTCACTAGGTCCTAGGCCCCTTTTCATCCTCATCCATCCTCCATTTCCACTTTCCCACCATTTTTCCACCATCAACCCTCTAAAATCCTCTCTCGGATCATCCTATAGAACATCCTGTAGAACCCTTGTAGACTTCCTGTAGAAGTTCACGTGAGTGGTTTTTCGAGATTTAATCACTGTGAAAATATCTGGAAGGGTGATAGGGACCCCTTAGGCCCTCTTCTCACCTTCCCAACCTCTTGCAATTGCCCATACCATTTCCTTTTGCCAATCAACCTCTGCAAAATCAAAAATAGTTAAAGCACATGCATAATAATTCTGCCAACTTACTCAAAAATACAAAAAGATGTTTTTTCCAAATTTTACTTCAGAAGTAGCTTAGTCACATGCATTCTACCTTTTCGAGAGTCAATGGCATCCATTTCCACTTCTTTCATCTCTTTTCTTATATCAGTATGGTTAGCCGATAAAACTAGGGTTTGTTAGGGTTTGCATTTCCTTTCAGCTTTCAGCTTCTTTGTGCAAGTAGACTAGCCTCATTTAAGTTAGCTTTCATCCATCATAGTTAAAAGCTTCTTCTAAGAGCTCATAGAAGTTGGCTTTAGCCCCCAACAGACTTGTGTTAGTTGATCAAGTGATAGCCTGTGGCAAAAGATAGTACTTGTGCATACAGCACTGCCGCTTCCAAGTTTTTTACAAACTACTGGGTTGATAAAAGTAAAGAAGGGAGTCCTAGGAGTTGCAACATCATTTCTGCAATACTGGAGCCCACCACCCTCCATAGGCAGATCATTTCCCTTTTGCAACATTTTCACTGAAACTTTTGCTTTGCCCAATTTACAAGACCGGTGCTAATGACCTTTGTCCGCCTTGCACTGATGTGCAGAGATTAGCACTATTCCCCACACCAATGAGTGCCATTGAGCTGTGTTCCAGTCACACTAGTCCTGTTATGTAATATTTTTAAATTAGAGCTAAAGCTTCCATATCTATAAGCTCTGTAACATAAGTCTTGTAAATGGTTTGGTTGGATGGGCTCGAGGATGACAATTTGGGCTCCTTTCCCCTATAATGATGGAACTACCTCAAGGGATAAGCCCTTCTCCCATGAGAAGAGGATCCATCACCCATCCATATTTTATATAAACCTCCCTTCTCCCCAAGCACAAACTAGTGTTATAATATGAAAGTCACAGTTAGAGTTTCGGCTAAGTGTGAGTATACTATTTTAGACAAGCAAGCTATTACTATTTGTGGCCATCTAGTCATGTGAGGGAGAAGTGTGTTTGGTTTGGAGTGAAGCCTAAAGGGAAGAGTCTTTAAACTATTTATTTTAAGCCATCATGAAGTGTTAGCAGAAGTGTTTGGGAACCTTGTCTTGTAAGAGGAATACTGTGACGTCAAGATGAATGGTTGTAATCTCTATTTGAATATTAATATATGCAACTATCAATTGATTTCCTACATGTTTTGTAATATTACACATTGGTGTCTTAATTCTTCTTGACTTATTAAGTTGGTTGAATTGCAATTTGTCTATTATTATGTTTGTGTGTTGTTTTTGTTTACTTGTTTCAGGAATCTAAAGAAGGAAGTGAGAGATTGCTGGAGCGAGCAAGCAAGGAAATCATCAAGTAGGATAAGCAACCAAAAGGTAGGACCTCTTGATTGATTCTAACCTAAGGTAATATTCCATAGAATCTATCTATTGTGGCTAGACACATTATTCGGCTAGAGGAATTCGTTCGTGTCCGCACTTATAATTTTACTTCACCATACTGTGTCAGATTTATTGTGCTCTACGTTATCTTAATTTCTTACAAAAGTGATTTGTTTCAAATAAAACTCACCTATTAGTCTCATTTATTTCCATCTTATTGATTCTTGATTTCCATGTTCAAGTTCATGACAGAGGAAAACAACTGTGTTGATTAGTGGCAAATCAGTTCAAATAGATAGAAAGACATCCAAAGAATTCGATGGACCAAATGAAGCTAATGATGACAACAAACCATTTTTAGAAACTTCTACCCAAATATTTTTTTCCTTTAAGCAATTTTGAACGGATTTGTTTAATTCCCACAACTCTCTACACAATAGATTAGAGTTGTTTCCTATTATTTAAGCTTAGCTATTATAGTAAATACAGGCCCTGAATTTGATGAAGAAAGTCTTACGAAAGCTCGCAATATTGTACTTTCATACTTTTCTCAATAGAATCACTAGAACATTTCTTTTCGAATTTTCATAAAGAATTTTGAGAAGTTGCACTACTGTACTCGTGGAATCGTCTTTGTGAGAAGGAATAAAATGCTGCTATTTCTTTTATGAGCTGAGTGAAGTATATATGTTATTTTTATCATTGTACCTCTATTTTGTTCATAAGTAAATAGTAAATTTATCTTTTCAAACTGCTTATTACTTGATATTTAAAGAACAATGTTACATGTATTCACTATCCATCATGTTGTCATTGAGATTTTTCTACATGTTAAGCAATTTGCTATTATATTCTAAATGTGATATGAGTTTACACATTATTTTGATTAACTACTTAATCAAACTAATCATATTGAAATAAGTTTCATTTCCATTAGTGTTTGATCAATCTATATTGTCATTTACTAAGGAAAATCATTATAGATCACATCTAGATAAAAGCTAAACCATTATGTTTTATAGAATACATCTAGATAAAAGTTAAACAATCTTGTTTTACAGAATAGATTAATGAAATTACTTTTCCATTTGATTCATTGCTGCAAATCCATCTATTTCACTCCACTATAAGCATTACACATTCATTCAATCATATTTCATTTTGAATTTGGTCCCATTATCCCCAATCGAAGCCACTACTTAAACGGAAAAGTAGTTGTCTTAAGGTCGGAACCGGGTGGCTTTGCCCCCATGTTGAAGAAGCAATTTTTGAGGCCTCAGCATCCTCCTACAAATTAGACTAATAGTCTAATTTCCTACAAATTCATCCTGTTTTCTGCTTAAGAGGTGACAATTTCTCCATGTGACAGTGTAATTAGTTAGACAAATAAATTTTCCAATAACCCATATGTGTGAGTAAACAGGCCACATGGACCATGTGGCCATGGGATGGGTATTAAATCTTGCCCCCACCAGCTTAGCACCTTAACTACTAGGGTCATGATCATGAAGCGCCCATAGGGCTGAGGGCTAGGCCAATGACTCACCCTTCCCGCTAGGCTCCTTGTCTTTGTACGTCAAGTGATATGGCTATGACAGAACCAAGGGATGACCACCCCAGTAAGCACCCTCTACCAAGAACCTGGCCAAGGTTCCATGCAAGATCATATGGTTGTTGTCTAGGGCCATCCTAAGCCCTTATCTGCTAAATGTTGCTATGGTGTGCGCCTATGGTCTTATGGGAGCAACGTGACCATGGGATGCGTTATACCCTAGCCCCTCTCCATCGAGGTCTAGGTTGGGACTAGTTCCAAGGCCCCATACCTTCTATGCTATAGTCATATGTTTTCACCATGGCCGGGGGTTGGGGCTAGAATCCTGAATATTATTCCCAAATGAGTGTAATTGTAAAATTTATATATGGGTTTTGTGCTATGTGTTATAAGAAACACCCATAGAGGAGTTAGTAGAATGCTGCAATTCTACCATAGAGGTCGCAGGTTCATGTCCCCTCAAGCCTCTGACTGACCACAAAAAATATTTATGTACCCTGGGGGAGTCATGTTGCATCCCATGATGAGGCCATGTGTCACCTTCCTATTGGTCCAATCAATTGTTCACGAACCAATAAAAAATAACTTGAGAAACCATAACATGGCAAGTGTCAACACCCGGTTGGTCCCTACCTATGTAGTCACCCTACTGGTTGAATTGTATGGTCGCCTAGTCATCTACCCAGTAAACCTTATTACAGAGTGAAATTCTAGAAATATCTAACAATATGATTAACTTTGGATCACTGAGACCTTCTCATTTTTCAATTGTAGGGCCAAACTATCAAAACATAATAACTTGATCATACATTATTGGATTGAGGTGAAATGAATGTCATTGGATTCAGAAAGATGAGCGCTTCAACTTGACACTGGTTTCAATACTTTCTAGGCACTTTCATTTTTAAGCTAAAATTTGACCACCTGACCAATCTCCTGCTAGGAACTTTTGGACTCCAAAATTTTACTTTTCTAATAAACAAAATGAGGCTAAAACTCAAAATCTCCCAAAAATTCAACCCAAAATACTCACTTTTCAATTGGTTCCCTTCAAGGCCCAATTAAGGCACTTCACCTATCTTCTTCATGAAGACCTACCATCATGTTAAGAATCAAACCAAAAATTCTTATTGTTGATGCAAAACACAAGCATTGATGAGCGGAATCTGCACATTCTCTTTAATCTCAGCTTTGCGCGGTTCAAAACAACTTCACCTTGAAGTTCAACTGTTGACGATAAACATGACTCCATGTTGGAAATTAGAAGCAACATAGAACTTGCTTTACTATCCTCAAACTGAGCTTCTACACAAAAGTACATTGTTGCAAAATTTTCAATGACATAATTGTATTTGCATACAAAAACATAGTCATCTTGTACAATATTAAAGAAAGTTTTTATTCACAACTAGTTTCATCTTGAATACTCGCATTAACGAGTGCATGACAAACTTGGATGACAACTTGTACATTCCAAAAGTCCTTGAACATATGGACTTATGATAAGACAATATTTAACATCAATGAAAAACACATAGTTGTTGCACATAGTCACTATTATTGTTCACTTTACAAAAGTGCCCAAATAGGTAAAAAATAATAAGTAATTACAAATTACAAAAGCACTTTACAAACCGTCTACCCAATATTTTCCTATCCTAGGCATATGGGTTCTATTTTGCATCAACTTTTCCTTGAAGGTTGCTTTAGGATTGCTAGAAATCCTCTTTGCCACTTATTTCTTCTCTTGCATTAGGTTGTCAAATCTCATTTCCATTCTTGGAATGAAGCTCTAGATGTAATTTCCAACATCGTTCATTTCCATGCCCATGCATCATGCATGGGGTACAAAAGAACTTTCTCTTGTTTGCTGACAAAGAAATCCTCTCATGCGTAGGAGATTTATCATGCTTGATGCCTACTGTCTAATCCATTCTTTTAACCATTACCATTCATTGCTCACAAACTTCCACACAACGGTCAAATGCATCACAAAAAACTACAAGGGTACATGTTCCACAAGTACTCAAAATTACCATCATTTGGAAAACACGCATGAGATTTATACATGTCTCTTGGGATGTAGATTTCACGATGTGGGGTGGAAGATGACATACAACGTCCCTTCATCAATTCATATCACTTTGGAGACAAATGAACATTGTCACCACCATCTTGGTGTGCATTCTCATCCTTAGATATTCTTTGTGCCTCAAATCATTTAGAGAATTCTTTGAACCCCCTTGGACCATGCCCCAATCATTGATACTTTGGTCTCCCTTCAACCATGATTGGATTGTTGATCCTTTTGCAATTGATTTTGAGGCCTCCTCATTCATAACTGATTTTAGAAAGCAGCTTCATACCAATTCCTTTAGTATGTTGCTCAAATGTTTTAAAAAAGGTTTTATGAATATAAAGAGAAGGAATTGTACATGAAATGCTTATGACCTTCTTAAACATGCAATTCATCTTTTCATCTTTTGATGATGATGACAACTTTGTATATGACACTAGCCACCCACATTTACCAATTAGCATATGATGAGAATCTTGGATATGCTTGCAAATTGCACATGCATCATCTTCCTCATATGGTCCATAAGTACTCTATGAACCATGCCCGCATATTGGTTTCATTTTGGAGGTGTCTTTTTTCATCATAGGAGTGGAGCTTTCAACAACTTGTTCCATAAGCACGTGTTGCAACTGAAGGTGTATATGCATCTTCTCATCTTCATTAATTCATAGAATTCTTCTCAACTAATTGTTCTCCTTACGAAGAGACAAATTCATCTCTTCTACCTCTTGGGGAATCTTTTTTCCCATTCTTGAAACTTGGTCAGATGAGGCTCTAATACCAATTGGTCTTAAAATGGAGGAGGTGATCAATTTCATCTTCTTCGAAAACAAGGACCGTTCTCTGATTCTTTGAAATGAAAAATGGGTCTTAACACAAAACAAGTTTTCCAAAAGGTCTCTTCAAGTTATGTGTTAGTTTTCACATGTAAACTTGACCTTAAGAAACATAATATCACATAACCCATACAGGCATACATGAAGAGCACAACATAGGATCTGGTGAGAAATTTCACCCCTCCTGGGCTACATCTATAGGCCTGCTAACATAGATAGACCACTCCATATGTTTAGTGGAAAAAAGGTATACATAAAAGTTTGTTGATAAACATGTGGCTATTTTCCCTTCAAGGAAATGTTCTTCTACAAATAACTCTTACATACAAAAACATGAAATCCTATAGTCATCATGAAAATATTAGCAACCTAAGGCATCTCCTACAAGGACCATATACTCCAACATAAAATGAGAATATATGAGCATGTAAAAAATTCAATTCCACATTGAAGGACAAATCAAAAAAATTACTCAAAAAGACATAGTGATAAAAGTATAGAAGAGTTGAACCCTGCAAGTAGGAGCTATTGCATTAAACCTTTGAAGGTAGGAAAAATCATAGAAAGCCTTCTCAATGCCCAAACACCTTCAAGAACTGCTCCAAAACACTGCTTGACCCATATATGCATGAAATTGAACCTACAAAAGGTTCCCTTAGATGTGCTCAAATGAGCAAAAAGAGGTGACCATTGGATCCAAAATGTCCAAACACCCCTAGGTAGACACTTAGCGATCTTAAAAAGGACAAAAAATCCAAAATATATGCTGTCCAAGCTCTCCATATAGTTTTTGTTGTTATATGTCCTACAAATTGGACTAACAGTCTAACTATCCTACAAATTCACCATGTTTTCTGTTACAGAGGTGATAATTTTGACCTTCGATGGTGTAATTTTTTCAACAATTAAATTACCCAATAACCCTCATGCACTAAAAACTAGGCCACATGAGCCATGTGGCCACAGGTTGGGCCTTAACGTCGACCCCATATCGGCTTCGTACCTTAACTGTCAGGTTCATGGTTGTGTAGCACCCATAGGGCCAAGGGTTGGGCCAATGGCCAACCCTTCCAATCGAGCCTCTCATAATTATGTGCCAAATCATATGGTTATGATGGAACTAGGGGTTGGTCCCCTTCATATGCACCCTTCGCTGAGCACTTGGCCATGATTCCATGCTAGCCCATATGTTCATGGGCTAGGGCCACCCTAAGCCCTTCTCTCATGAACACCACTCTGGTGTGTGCTTGTGGTGTCGTGGGAGAAACGTGACCATGGTTTGGGCTATTCCCTAGCCCCTTCTATGTAACGCCTTCCACCAAGGTCTTATTACAAGTATGGTGACGAGGGGTCGGGGCTAGTTTCGAGGACCCATACCTTTTACATTATGGTCATATGCATCCCGACCCCTTTTCCCAAATGAGTTCCATTGGAAACTTTATATATGGGTTTTGTATTATTTATTATAAGAACCACTCGTAGAGAAGTTAGTAGACCGCTAGAATGCTACCCTAATGGTCGGGGGTTCGAGTCCCACCGGGCCTCTGGCCGACCATACCAAAATTTTGATGCACCTTGGGGGTGCCATTTGTCAGCTCATTATTGTTCCATGTGGCACCTTCTTATTGGTCCACTCAATCATTCATGAACTAATATAAAATGACCCAAAACTAATGAGCCAAAACATGCCAAGTGTCAAGACCCAGTTGGTCCCTACGTGCACAGTCACCCTACTAACTCAATTGTACGGTTTCCCAGTCAAAAGCCTAGTTAGTAGACCTGTTCATTTTTTAGCTCTTGGGCCAAATGACGAGAACGAAATAGATTGAGAATATGATTTCAGATTGAGGTCAAAGGAGCATCGTTGGATTCAGAATGAAGAGCACTTCGACTTGACGGTAGTTTCAAGACTTTTTGGGAAATTTCATTTTCAAGCTAAAATTTGCTCATCTAATTAGGATTTACTATCTTATGCCTAGATAAACTAACCTTAGTTAGCATATATTTTTGAATCTTAATGATTATCCCAGTAGCCTTTTCAAAGAGGGCTAGCACTGACTTGATAAAAGTTGCATATCTTTTGGAATGATCAAAGAAAAGCATGATGGCATCTACAAACATAAGATGAGTAATGGTTAAATCATTTACTACAATAGCTCCCTTAATATCTCCTTGTCTTTTAGATTTTGTTAACAATATGCATAATCCTTCATCCACTAATAGAAATATTAAAGGTGATAGTGAAAATCCCTGATGAAGTTATCTTTCAGCATTGAAAAAAGTTGAGGCAAACCCATTTATGAGTACTACAAAGGACATTGACACGAAGATAAGACTAAATATTTTGTAAAATCATTTAAACTAATCCTATCTGAGAATGAAACAAGACTCCTTTCGATATTTCATGTGTCATTACAATAGTATTTCCATCCATATATGTCAACAATACTCCCTAAACATTCATCCTTGAATATACACTATTGAACTGAAATCGTAAATGTAAAAAAGGTTGAAAGCAAATCTTTTCAAATCCCTGAGACTCCTTACAGAAATCTCCATGGATCTTAGGAAATTTGAGTCACAAAATTTTAAAACTTATCTTTCAAAAGCGCATGTTTTTTTATATAACTTCAAACTCCTAGAATCTTCCATACTTTATTAAAATATTAGAATAGAGCTACATCAGTAAATAAAGAAAAGCCTAAATAAGGCTAAGTCAACCTACTAAACTCAAATGAAGATAGCCAAAATGACACAATATGATGAATAACTATTTAATTTTTTAAAATGGAGTTTAACTCCTTATATTTCATCTTTTATTAAGAAAATCATTTCCATTTATGAATGGTAGATATATTAAGTTACACAGGAAGTGGATATGATCATAACCTAAAGTTATGAAGCAATTTTATTCTAGTGTGTTTTGGAGTGAATATTAACATATCCTAAAGCTACATTCTAACAAAATAATTTGTCATTAATAAAAATATAAAAGAGATATAAAAAAACTCAGTAAATTTTCTTCACAAACAATCATAATTCATTTTTTCTCTTAATGATCTCAGAATATTCATATTTTCGATTGCTTTTCGATGACCTTGGGAATCCTTGAATTATCTTAACCATATCTATACTTAATCTACATTGTCCACTTCAATCTTAAATCTAATATAGGCTATTAATGAAAACACCTATATTTTCTAAGAAAATTTACAGAGGACCACCATGAGATCTCTACATTAATATTTGCATTGTTAAATCTAACACAATATCTATCCAATCAACATTACATAATGGTTCCACACTTCTCCATAAATTTGGGATTTTTATACACTTCAAATAATCATTATCAAATTTGGACAAATATTCGTCTCTATAATAGTGAACTCAAATGAATTTTGAGCCATATCTTCCCATAAAAACCCAATTCTAAAACCCATTAAGACCCAATTCTAAAACCATTGACTCTAATACCACAACATAAGATACCTAAAGTCAAGCTAAGTAATTTCATGAAAAAATTCGAGTATAGCATCCATAATAAATCTACCCAAAACACAAGTCACCACCAGATCTAATGTTCTTAAAAAATTGTATGAGAATGAATATGTTTTACATGAATCAGGAAACATGAAATAGGAAACGACTCATTCAAACCATTAAAAATATATGTATTAATAAAAAAAATATTATTTATCATATTGCACATAGAATTACTATTTTTACACATAATTAATCAATGAACAAGTATACAACAAGCACAACACAAATCAAATATATAAAAAACACTTTTCTTTGTCATATGACTTTGCCCATCAATTTTATATGTTAAATGTTTCATCCAACAATAGAATACGTTACTCCACATCTCTTGGGGGAAATTAATCCCAAGATGAGTCTATGGATCATTAAGGATAAGTGCCCTAGGCTAACTCCGCTCTCATGGAATTCGATAGTCAAATCTCTGATGCGATCACAGTTTACATAGTCACATAGCTATCTCCACTTATGGCTCTTGCTAGAGAAGCCATTCGACTTGACCGACTAGTCAGATATAAAAAGTGCTAGTCATCCCTACTCACTAGCCCTATTCAAGTCAACAGTGTATATTGTAATATAAGATTAACTAATGGAAATTTTAGCAACATAATCAGTTGGAAATTTAGGCCTGCGTAACTGTTCTACTAGTTTATATATATGTTTCTATATAACAATGTAATGATAGTATTTCATATATAATAAGAATATATATGCATTTGACATGGCTATTACTGTTTTCTTATATATTTATATGCTTACTGTATAATTTCTTAAAATCTGTCTACTAGTAAAAATGTTCACTATTAGCTTGGTTTCATTCTGTAGCTAAGCACTCGAGTCATATATGATGCAATGATAAATGTCAACTTTAGACAAGATACAATTATGGTGGGAAGAAAATATTAATAATTATTTGAAGAACTAAGCACGAAGGAATCTCGTCCCTTGCAAATCCCAAAAGTAATTTCTTTACAGAAGCACATCAGCACTTTATAGAAGGTGCTCCAGTAGAAATAAAAAAAATTCTCGACAACTTCACCCATGAGAAAAACTCAAAATGAAACAGACGCACGAATATTACTAAATTATCAAATGAAAACCTAAAAAACCTACATGAGTGGCTTGAGTTGATAGAAGACTATTGTGAAGAATAGGCCATAAAAGACCAGACTTCCATTGAACATATAAAAACTAGATTTTACGAAGATTTGAATGACAATTGTTTCTACACATTTCCAACCGTAGTACACAAGTTTCTTCTTTAAAAATGCCCAAGCCCTATCGTTGAGTGACGACCACCATTAGGGCCATTTTCCAATACTAACTTAAAGAAGGAACAAGCGAATTGGTGGAAATTTCTAGATAATCGGTCCAAAGATAAGAAAGAAGCATGGGATTACTTTTAAGCAAATAATTATGGTCGAAATGGGGGGCGTAATAGATTGTGATAAATGAATTAAGAGAATCAAATAAGAATATAAATTAAATTATGTATAACCAACAAAGATGAAAGGAAGGAAGTCATCAGTTAGGAAAAAACAGTAAGAAAACAATAGACCAAGTAGTGACTGACAATACAAACAATTGAATTACATACAAAAAATAACAAGGGATACAAGACAAAAAATAAGGGAGAAAATTAAAGAACAAGAATACGAGAATAAAAGTATGAAGAATCAGGAGCATGAGAGAGGAGATGCATGGCATTCTGAGACGAGTTGAGAGACTAGCACGCCTGCACCAACGAAGGACGTATGTCTACTGATAACCCTAAGAGAACAAGTAAACGATATGGAATTTGATGACTTTGGTCCAAAAATAAGAAACACTCTGATTAGATCTATGTCAAGTTTCATCATTCGCGAATTCCTTGATTCACAAAATTATTCTAAAATACTTGCAGTATGTGAAAGTGAAGAACAACAAAGAAACCTTCAAGAAAATTAAAATGTTAACCAATAAAAATCAAATAATAACAATGGATTATAAAAAATACTTCTCCAAATGACTAATCTCATGACTGTACCCCCTCTATTGCAGCCTGTATCCATTGAAGAAACCAAAAGTTTGGAATGAGTCGACAAAGAGTCACTACCACAAGTAATCTCGCTCACAAAATATATATATAGCGCTTGTTGGACCAACGATATACTATACCAAAACATCATGAATAATGTAGAAGAAGACACACACGATGACGATGAAACTAATCAAAATGATCAATTTCATCTGATGATACCCTATACGTGAAACATGGGCCTGAATCGTATACCCATCTATGAGGAGGATGAAGACCCAAATAGGCATTGGTTTGTCTCTGGATTTTCTTTACCACGAATGACATGAATGATGAAGATAAGAAAATGGACCAGTCTACTACAACTCTAAGGAACAAGCTCTAACATTGTTCACCATCCTAACTAGAAAAAAAATAAAACAAAATATGAGATCAATTCTAGCTTCCTCACATTTTTGAAAGAAAAAGACATTAAACGCTTAGAAACATAGAAACTAAAGGAAATAAAGCAGAGGCGAAATGAATATGTTCGAGAATATGATAAATGGTTCAAAGGCTTATTAAGTCATATCCCATATACTATCGATGAGAATATTCTAGTACAATGGTATGTGGCAGGCCAACTATATAAAATTTGTGACCGCTATTAATGCATGAAGTTAAAACATACGATGAAGCCCTTAAATTAGCTCAGTCAATTAAGCAAGATGAAGAAGTTCAATCCATTATTGGCCCAACCTAGAGTAAGATGAAGATAAATTAGAATAATTATGAAACTCTTTGATGCATATAGGACTTCAGAAGAATTACCTATGGTGTACCAATTTTCATATGGAAAGTCACACAAAAGACACTTGTAAGTTTTTAGACTATTTTGATCAAGATGTGAGAAGAATACAAACTAAAGTATATTGTCATATTTTTCAAACTGCTTCTAGTTATTGGAATAAATAATTTCAATATAATTTACAATATTCCAAACCAAAGTGGTGTGAATTCTATGAAGACTATGTACATTCCACCTAGAAATGTCCAATGAACGGGAAAGCTAAACCTAACTACCACGTTGTTTAGCACACTCAAGCTACTAATGAAATTGCATAATCATCCTCATACAATGGAAGAGTATGAGGCCATGTAGGCTATGGAGGATGTCGAGAAATTTATAATGGTAGAGTTCATGATCATGGCGAAGGGTGAGGAAGATTTTATTGTTATACCAGTTGGAAAGAGGGACATATTTTGACTTGTTAACTATGTTGAAAAACTATAACGAAAAAAGAGAAAGAGGAAGTGACTTTCGAAATCTATCGCAAGGGAATCAAATAGAAGATCATGACCCATAGGTGGACCAAGAAATACATGGGTTTATGGTCAAATAAGTCATTTTCTGTTTCTAATCGTAATTAAATATTCTTCTTTGGGAAACTTCAATTAATATGCGATGACCAAACTTGCACAAGATATATAACTACCTTAAACTAGATGACCAAATATTTATTGAACCAATTTATATATAACAAGAAGTTTAGACATCTATAATGGGCATTCCAATGAAAGTTGATTTTCAAGTCATCGCCCTGGTCGACGGAATTGCGGAATTGCTTTGTATATAGCATTAGTTGGTTGACCTTGGGGATGAAGAATGAAGGAGATGATATCATTGAAAAAAGATAGAACAAAATTAAATGGCAATAATTCAAATACCATCATTCCCTTAGATTTCCAAGACGGTAATCCATGGTTAGAAGCCTCAGATGAATAAGTTGAAATAAGAAAATTCTACTTAGTCTTACATGATGAACGTGATAATGTCAAACCAAATTCTTCTACTAAAATTCTAACTTGGTCGCCTCTATTAATTAGACAAAATTTTGACATCGAGCTATACCAGGATAGATCCATCTTAAGAATGGATCTAATATGAGCTGAGAGGGATCAAATTTCTCCATGTACAAAACTCTTTAGAGTGTAAAATACAATGTGTTATTTTTCATTATTATTTTTTAATGCTATATCAAGTATGTATAGGACCAAATATATGTTTTAGAAAATAACTTTTTTAAATGATATATAATATATACATAATTGACTTTAAAATATTTTAAAATACATTTACATCAAGCCATTTTATAGTACAAATTAAAATATTTTTTTATTATTAATATATTTTTATGTATATGTCAATATTAATTGGTATTAAAATATTTTATTGGAAACCCACATTGATTTTTTTTATATACAACATTCAAATATTTTATTTAAATCTACTGTTGAAATAGTATCAGATTTAAACAGATTTAAACATTTTACTCAGATATTTTTTTACTTCTAATTACTTTATAGCATATTCATTTTGTTTATTCTAGCCAACATTGTTTTTCTACTTAGAGCATAATTTCTATTTTTATTTTAAGGAAGTGCATGTCAAGTCAATGGATGGACACATAGGAAAACTTACACATCCCCCTCATATTGGGATTTAGAATGAGCCTCTTGAATTAATGAGAGGGATCAAATTTCTCCATGTACAAACTTCTTTAGAGTGTAAAATACAATGTGTTATTTTTCATTGTTTAAATAGTATTTTTAATTGCTATAAAGAGCATATATAAGAACAAATATATGTTTAACAAATAATTTTTTAAAAATGATATACAATATATACATAATTGACATTAAAATATTTTACATGACATTTACATCAAGACATTTATAAGTGCAAATCAAAATAGTTTTTCATTATTAATATATTTTTATGATATGTCAATATTAGTTCTTATTTAAAATATTTTATTGGAAGCCCATATTGATTATTGTTTTATATACAACATTCAAACATTTTATTTTAACAATTTTTATCTATATAGATATATATGAAGTTGATATGGACATAAATTAGTTAACATAGATATTGAAATAGTTTATTTATACTGTTGAAATACTTTTAAACCACATAAGATTTAAACATTTTACTCAAATATTTGTTTACTTCTAATTACTTTATAACATATTAATTTTTTCTCTAGCCGACATTATTTTTCTACTTAGAGGATAATTTTTATTTTATGTTAAAGAGGCACATGTGAAGTCAACAAATGGATGGATGGAAAAATGTACACATCCCCATATTAGGCTATAGAATGAGCCTATCGGCTCAACAAATGGCATATCAAAAAATACGAATGAAAAGAAAAAGAGTGTTAGATAATCCAAGCCATTCTAACATCAAATATATGACCATCTTATTCTATTAAATGTTTTCCAATTATATCACAAATGAATTGTCAAGAGATGCCATCTCTACTTTTGTCAGATCTAGAAAACGACTCGAGCAAAAATATTTGTTTTAAAGAAGCATCCTCCCCTATCAATCCCACAAAAAAATTGATGAAATGTATTGGTGAAAAAGCGCAAATTCAAATCTTAGTTGAAAATTTTACTTATCAAGCAGCAATATGGTGAGACACCCATTCATCCTGACTCTAAACATGGACAATTGTGACAACCTATTTTATTGAAAGTTTTGGAGGGAAAATGTTATCTACATAGGTAAATATACAAACTTTTAGTGTTGGTCAAGAGCCTGTCAAACATATCAAGGATTGTGAATCAAAATGGTGAAGAATTAGATATAAAGACAAATGGTTTTGGCCACATATGTTCCCAAATACCTTAGTTTATTTACCAAATAAATGGTATAAGTTAAAGGAAGAAATGGGCCAATGGCTTTAATGGAAAGAACTAAAAGAAAGCTTGATTAAAGACTTTGAATTTAAACCAAAGGAGAAAAATTTGAAAGACGCAGTTCAAAAAATTAAAGAATTTATCAAAGATAAACCAACATATCATCAGGCTTTACTTAATGATTCAGTAACCTATAACTATGTAATCCACACTTGAAATAAAAAAAAAAAAATTCTAGTAGCTTAGAAATTGAAGAAACACCAATTCAGGGTCAGATCATTTTATTAAATAAACATCATCCAAAAAATCACAAGAAAATCCAATCAATATACAAAGTCACTAAACAAGATATAGAAAAATCAAATAAGTTAGTCTTTTTGCCAGCCTACCAAGAAGTAGAAGTCAGGGAACACCCACTTGATGAATCAAAATCACCCAACTTGGTGACTATTGGTGGGAGAAAGAAATCGTTGAATTTACCAAACTTATTCGGGGAGTATCAAGATGTATTTGTCAGATACTATAAATAATTAAAAGTGATAGTCAAGGAAATGAGAGAAATGTGGATAAACCTCATTCCTGGAGATAAACCAATAAAGAAGAGACTGTACAAATTAGACCATAAATACAAACCTATGGTACAGAAAGAAATGGAAGGGATGCTTTCCGCTTGTATGGAAAAAATCAACGTAATTTTAGATTTAAAACCTCCAATAAATCAAAAGAGAATTAAAATATCCTTAGGACATACATGATACGAGAGAAGATTTATCAGGCATTACTTCGACATAACATTCCAATCAATGAAATTTTAAAGAAAGATGTTTCTTTTCTTTGTTCTGATGATTAATTGCAACTATTAAAAGAGAAATTGGTTGAGGGACCAATCCTTAAATTTACAGAATGGTCTAAACAAATTCATGTCCATGTCGATGCATGCAATGTTGTAGTATGAGAAGTCCTAGGTTAAATTAACAATTAATTAATAACCCATCCAAATTCTTATGTTAGTGATAAGCTTAATACAATAGAACAAAACTACTCAATGACATAACGTGAAGCTTTAGCAATGATATTTGGCCTGTAGAAATTTTAGAACTAGCATTGAAATACCTTGTTAATAAACCAGTTCAACAGGGAATAATTTATCGATGGAAACTCTTATTTTAGGAGTTTGAATTTGAAGTTTTCTTCTGAACTAATAAAAGAATGGCAGCCCTGATCATCTATCCCAACTTGAATCACAAGAGGATTCGACGGACATTAATGAAGATCTAATCGATGTACATTTATTTAGGATTGAAGCAGTCCCAACTAAACTTATTGGAATAGCAGAATTTTTACATACAGGAAAAGCACCAGAAGGACTATTAAAAAAAAAAAAGATATTAGTGATCAAAGTATCACAATATACATTGATAAAGTACCAACTGTATAAACTAGAAATGGACAAAGTTCTTTGAATATGCATCCTGGAACATGAAAAATAAGTGATTAATGATGAAGCCCACAAAGGGGGAGCTAGAGGACATTATCAAAGAGACATGATTGCTTAGAAAATAGTGCAAGCTAGTCTCTAGTGGCTGACAATATTATGTGATTGTCAACAACGGCTGGAAAGATGTGATATATTTCTAAGAATCGGTTGACCTATACCAAATAATATAATGCCACTACATTCCATAGTTCCATTATTAACATTTGAAATATGGGTTATTGAATTTATCGATATGTTCCCTCAAAGAGATAAAAGGACATGTGCAAAATACATCAATTGCAGTAGAGTATGTAACAAAATTGGCAGAAGTCGAACCTGTAGCATCATGTACCAAACAATTAGCAACTAGAATCATATACGACAACATAGTGACATGTTTTGGATGCCCCCTGGTCCTCATTAGTGATAGGGTCACACATTTTGTTAATAGCACAATTGAAGAATTAAGAAATTTTTGTATGATAGAACGCATAAATAATACAGCATAGCACCCTCAAGAAAATTGTGTAGTTGAATCCTTTAATAAGAATATGCATAAAGAACTACTAAAAATTTATAATGTAGACAAAAATGATTGGGACAACAAAATTCCAGCAATCCTATTGGCCTATCGTACAACATACCATTATTCCATGAGATCGACCCCATCCAATCTTCTCTATGGACACGAAGTAGTCTTGCCATTCCATTTCTCAAAAAATGCACTGGTTCTGTCAGCTATACTGAAGTATAACACAAAGTTACAAGCACAATTCATCGCATAGCTACAAAAATTAGAGGAAGATTGAATGTTCATATTGTATCATCAACAAATTAACAAAGACCAACAAAAATCATGGCAGAACCTGCATATTCAAGCTAAGCACCTTCAAGTCATAAACTTATCCTTATTGTACGATTGTCGAGTCAAAGAAAAACCAAAGAAACTTGAAGTCACATAGCTTGGTCCATTTGTTGTTGAATGCATGCAATCATGAAGAGTAGTCTAGCTAAAGACACTATATGGTCACCGTTTCAAGTCTCTTATTATTGGTGCACAATTAAAGAAAAACATTCCATAAAAATAATTACAATAGGTTAGTTGTAAGTCCTTTAATAGAAAAGTTAACTCACTAGCATGCAAAATATTAATTCCTTAATAATAAAAATAATAAATAAAAGGAAATTTTATTAATATATTAAGAACTTTTCTCTTTTTCTATTTCAAATTATAATTAATAAAATAAACAAAAACTAGTTATAAATATAACCAATGTGATAGTTGGTGCATCAATAAAAACCAATTGCAGGACTACAATTGAAGACCAAACGAGAGCGGGGAGTTGACTTACAAAACCTTCTTAGAGCAACACAAGGTTCTAAGAAATGACAACACATAAATGATGAAGGTACAAAATATTGAGGGATACGTCAATTTAGAAAAAAAAATTAGATAGAACCTTCACATAGAGTATGATTCCATATAACAGTGGAGCAAGAAAAAACCAACATCTATTTACCAACAAGCAGTTCGGAAAATCAAGTTGTGCAAACTTATCTTGCGTGTGAACCAAATAGACCTCTGCATAAAAAACAAAACGAGTGTACTACAAGCTAGAGTAATCAAGTACTACCACCTTCTCCTGATATATTGCATGCTTCACACATTCCACCACTGTCTGATAATTACCAAAAGTCATTTGAAGTTAATCGTCATTTACATCCCACTGTGAAAGAAATGTGGCAAAACAAGGACATACATAAGCGAGATGACATTAAGAAAATCCATCAAAAGCTACAGAGACATTCCGTAGGGAAACAATCAATCAAAAATGATGGTTCATTTAATGCCACATCTATAAAACTCAAGGAGAAATCGATTTTGTTAACCATCTTGCCTAAAATTGATAGTGATATCCCCTATGACCCTTAGGACATCCTAGATATCCCAGTCCCCTAATTTCAATCTCAGAGCTCATAGATTTCCTTCACATAGAATAATTTGTAGACAACTTCTCCATGAAGAGAGGAAGACTAGAAAAAATGAAGAAGAAATTACCGTAGAGCCCCGAACCAAAGCCCGTTTTGACCTTTTTGGTAAAATGGAGCTTGAGATATGTATGCAAAATATCAGGCAGGTGAAATTTGACGAGCCCGCATGGGCAAAACACTTCAATGCCTACCTCAAGTGGGCCAAAATGGGACACCAGTGGAATGCTCACACATACCAGGTAGAGAAAGTTGGAATTCATGACATTCTTCACACCCATATAGTTGTAGATATTTAGGGGTTGAAAGGGGATGAAACCAAGCACCTCGTCAGTAGGAACCACAATGGAAGTATTTGGCTACACTAGCCATATTATATTTCTTCCACTAACATCCATTCGATAATCGAGATTCCTTATAAAGGAACCGAGGTGTTGACCACTACTTATGTAAATGACTAGCTTACGAAGCTCATTCTAGGTGCTTTAGGAAAGAGACACTGGCCAAGTCAAAGAGTCGTTGACTAGGTGGGTATGCACAATTGTTTCTCTATTTATTACTTTGACAAGTCAAGCCTCAAATGTCAATATTACCATGCTTGAAGCTATTGGTGAAATTGAAAAATCTAGAATTTAATACAATTGGTCTAACCATGTAGCTAATATCATCAAATCCAACTGCCATGATTGCTATAATTCTAGCAAGGTTGTTCATTTTCCCTCTCTATTTCTATGCATTTCTGTGAAGGCAAACCCACTAGTTGGGGAAGTAAACCTCACTATGAAAGAAACACTTATGATGAACAATTTTAGAATCTTTTCCAATAACTAGTCGGGAAAACTATGATCCCTATGACCCTATGAAATTTTTAGGAAATGGATATTGAACACTAAAAATATTTCAAATAAGTGGAGATTGCCCCAACACTTTTTTCAATCGCTTCCTTCGTGTTCCCATATTCAACTTTGTCTTGATTATACCAAAGTTTGGTACAACCATTCACCTTAGGTCGATCCATAGAAAATTCCCTCTCAGCCCACTTTGACCAAATATTTGATGAATGGCGACATCAATTGAATAAAAAATTCATTATCCCAACTGCAGTATTTTAACCCTCCCATGACATTATCACTCATTTATGCAATTGTGAAGTCGAAGAAGAAGTCCAAGCCACCTTATACCTGTAACGATTCAAAGTTGACCTATATACACCCTTTCCTGAGTTGTCCCATAAGTCTTCCTACAAATAATCCACAACTTGAAAATCTAAATCATCCTAGTGGAAAAAAGTACTTAAATCCATCAAATTGAAAAACCCTAAGTCACAGCAGTAGTTAAAATAAGTGATCAAGAAATTTCATGCTAAAGAGAACTCAACAAAGAAACCTCGAAAGCCAAGGAATCCATCTATCCAAACAAAAATCCACGATGCCTTCGAGAATGGAAAAATTGTTCTCTCTTAAGGGATCTAACACACAAGGAATTAGGTATGTCAAAATCATAAGCATGATAATAGTTCTTCTTAAAAAACACAACTACTTAATGATATGATAGACCAATAGCAAAGTCAAATAGGATGTTCTATGATAGTCGCGGAGATCAACTTAACAACTAATTCACGCATCCACTCTCCAACACAAGTCCTAGAAGAATGAAACTAATGAGGCCATCAATATTCTGGAAAGGATAAATATGCAAAAGAATGATCCGACAAAGAAAACTCTGATAAAGAGTAGTACAATAAAGAGTAGTCAGACAAAGAGCAGTCAAACAAGCAGTTAGATAAAGAATAATTAAAAAAAAGTTGGACAAAGAGCAGTTGAAATAGGTCAAGGGAGACTAGTCAAAGCAAAACTAGTTGTACCATACCCAATCAGAAGATAACTAGTCACAATTGAATCAAATAGATGTTGTAAATAATTCAGAGACTAAATCCAAAGATAATTTTTTTGAGAGGAGCCAATCCTAAGGAATCATCAAAATTTATAATTAGAAGTCTACTAGAATTCCAACTAAGCACTAGCAAGAGGAAAAAAGTGAAATTCTTGTCATTAACACAACCACTACAAACAACACATGTACTTAATATGTCCCAATTGTTCAAATAAGAACAAAATTGGCTTCAATATCCACTCCAGCAACTGAAGACAAAAGGAAACCCATCAATATCACTACAAGATATTCTAAAATTAAAATCTATAGTTGATCTAGGTGGATATTGGTTGCCACCCCCTATTCCACTTGGACCCCCAACATTGTTTCTTTCAGTTTTTTAGTTTCCTCAATTATACAATGATTTACTATTTTTGGAATTTCTTGGGTCTTGAACTTTTGGAGCAGTTTTGGGTCCTAAAGAACATTTTTTTGGGAAAACAGAACACAATAGACAATTCCTAATCATTGTAGTGGAAATTTATAGTCCTCAAATAGATATTTGTAATGAGGTATTTTGCACGCCAAACAAAGATCGTATGCCAAAGTTATGATCCAGAGAAGTTGATGTACCAGTTTACCCCAACCGGCTAGAGCTTCATCTCATAGGGTTAGGTTTTTGGATGTTTAGGGTTTTCCATTATTTCTCAACAATAAATAAACCTTAAATCCTAATTGTAACATAGCTTAGAGGCTTGTAACCACCACATCTCTTCTTAGAGATAAGCTACCATTGCTCGATCTAGTTTATTTCCATTTTGTATGTAAACATATTTCAGTTCTTTGATATTAATGAAATGAAGCTTTATTTTTTCAGCCCCCCTCATCAAGGATTGGTGGGAAACATGTTTTTAACCACACCCACTTGGAACTCTTTCTGAGATGCCATTGAGCAGCAGTATTACCCTGTCAAAAGCTATGACAGTAACTACATAAAGTGGACCACACTATGGCAGGGAACAGACCAAGACTTGTTGGAGTCCACAAATATTTTTCATACCTTTCACATGAAGTTGGGTATCAAGGATTCTGAGTGGCATCTCGTACTCAAGTACCATGATTGTCTACAAAAATACTTCCAATATGAGATGGAGTTCCTAGACATCTCCTCGCTTGGCACCGCCTACCAATACACTGTCAACATCGAGCAGAAGTTTAAGTAGAAGAAGCAAGACTTTGGATTTGCAAATATGAAGTAAGGGTAAGGCACCACCAAACTGAAAAACAAGGGACAAAGTGAAGGTGGGGTTACCCAAGACAACCTGTCAAAGTTGCAACAAAAGAACAACACCATGAAGAAAAAAAAGGACATAGGAAAGTGGTGTGAGTTCCATAAGAGCCCCACTCACGACACAAGTGAGTGTCGAGCCAAGAAGTCATTGGTGGATGAGATCAAGGCTTCAAAATCATATGCATGTTCTAATTCTGAATCAAAACTAGACAATGGAACTGATAAAGGAAAGAAAATTATTGGTGTTGAGCCAATGCCCATGTTGACACCACCAAGACATAGAAGATTAAGCTTGAAGATCTAGTGGAAGGGGAGTGACTCTTCCACTCACAAATGTGAGTAAGAGGTTCACTGCTGCAATTCATTGTCAATAGAGGGAGCCAAAAGAAAGTCATTTCAGTAGAGGCCATGAAGCAATTGGGCGTAGTGAACATACTGTTAGGGCCTTTATCTACCTCAAGCTAAATGAAGGCAGGTCTAGGGTAACATCAAACCATGCTTAACCTGGTAGCTAGCCCTACTAGGTCGGAAGAGGGCTCTCTCCTTATCAATCTCAATTAGGACATTGGAAATTAGGGCTCGAGATGACTAAATTTAATGTAGATTTTAGGCTAGACATAGTAGCTCATGGTTTCTAGTTTGATTTTAGGTTTTGGTTGCTTGATCAAATGGAGAAGGCATATTGGGTCCAGGAAATCAACTCAAGGATACAATCATGTTTTGCGGGGCAAGGTAGACAGGGGTTTATGTACTAGAAATGGATTGATATGGTAGATTAAGACAACAAAGAAGTTGAGAAGGGCATAAGAAACTATGAATCCTTTTCAAACAATTGAAAACACTAAAAACCAAATGCATTCCCAAGACAAAGCACATCAGTGTATTTTGTCCATTCACCTTGATTCATTTAGTTTTAGAAGAGAAATATGGATTTCGATACATATAAAACATAAGAAAAACTAATCACAAAGAAGAAACAATACATAAAGTCACTGCCACAAGAATCCCACAAAAATAGCTGTGAAACCTGGTTTTATTCCTTGCCAAACTGTTGATACAAATGTTCAATGAGTGCCACACTTCTACCAAAGTCCAACCTTTAAAAATGACTAAGAAATTACACAATATAGATAAGGAAACCACTCATGCTAGCTATCAGGGTTGAATCCATGATAAAAGGGGTGGTTTCAACCATACCTAAACTAGGAACACAAAAGTAGGTAGTGGAACAACTTGCCTCTAAAACTTAGGAAACTTATTCATTACAGCTCAAAACCACTTAGAACTTGATGTATCTACCATATGAGGTGATTTTCATCTATACTTACATCAAATATATCATTTACCATGAATACATTTACCTAAACAAGAAGAAAAGTCAATCATTGAAGAAACTAGGCGAAATTTTGAGTATTAGCCAAAATTGACAAAATCTGCTTGATGCATAGCACCCTGAGCCTCATGTGTAACGCCGCTCAAGGAACCTCACCAAATCAGGCCCAAGATAGCTTGTTGGAAAGCTCTACCTATTTATCTTCTGGAATATCTTGGATTTCCTGATTTGGAGTTGACCTTTCCCTTCAAAAATAATTTCTCCCAAGACTGCTTCCTGTGGGTCCAAAAAGTGGCAGAGAGGGCAGTTTTTGAGTGTTTTTTGCCCTTTTGGTGGCCAAGATCTTCTCCAAAATTGATGAAATTTTTTGGGTTTTCTTATTTTTTGAGTATGAATCCAAATCTATAAGCCACTTGTCAAAAAATGCACGAATTCAATGTGCATCAATGGTGGCACTGGGCATCAGCTAGAATTTCCTGTCTTACTATTTTCGAAAATGCAAAATGACAAAAAGTTCTCAAAATTTCCTCAAATTTGGTAAGAGGAAACCTCATTAAGTGCTTTGCTGAGATAATGAAGCTTCAACCAAGATTTTGAATTTATCATGTTCTTTCTTGGCCCTCAAGGCTCTCCTTAACTTAGCTTTTAGCCTCTTTACCCTTGTTTTGCAAATCTTGTTCTGAGTTAAGTAATGATAGGGCATATGGTGAAACATTTTCTTCTCCTTGTTGGATTTCTCAAGCAACTTCTCAAGATGAATGTTCACCCTTTCCAACCATGTCTCTCAGTCATTCTCAATTTCTTGGTCAAGGGAGGTCATCTCGATCTTTTCTTTCTTTGCCTCTTGCCTATCTTCCCTAATCATCTGCAGCTCCATAATAGTTTACTTATTTGTCAACTATTTGTTTTCTTGATCAAGAAAGTTGATGATCCATTTGGCCCTATCAAGGTTAACAGATAAGGCTTGAATTTCAGCCTCCTTCTCTTTGATAATCATGTCCTTGAGTCTTGAGTTTTGAGAGCCCAAATCAATAACATCCTCCTCAATCAAACTAAACTCTCTATCTCTATCTTGCCCTTCAGTAGGTCTCTCCTCATGCATATTTTTCTTCCCTTTATCTCTGCTCGTTGACTGCTAGCCAACCTTTATATCTGGAGAAGAAGGAAAAGCCCCTTCCACCCCCGATGAAGATAGCATTGCTTGTGGTCTAGTGAAGAAAATGAGACCCCTTCCACCCCTTGTGGACATAATACTCACTTGGCAGCTACAAAGAGCATCCTAGTGCCTCTTTCATAGGTGACAAACACAGGAACCTACTCTGTTTTATTCTCAGGCTCCTTTTGTTGCCCGAAAGGTTCACCTTCCTCTTGGGGATCTAAAAATATTTGAGGCCCCTTGAAGCAGTCATGGGAAATGCAAGTTTCCCATGGCATTCCAAACTGAGTGAGATGATGCAAAGTAGTAATTTTGATGACATAAAAATGATAAATGCTATTGGGTTGCTGTGGATATGGTTTTCTCTTTTCAATTATTGTCATCCTCTCTATGTTTTTGCATATAAAATAAGAGATGCTCATCATTCTGACCCTGGTTAAGTGCATGAGCAATCTATTGTGGTAGGCATAAAGTATGGATAACCTACCCTCACATGTAAAGTATTTGATGATAAATTTCATGAGTGGAACATATTGGTCCTCCAAGAATTTAAAAGGAAACACCTTGCTGAGTTTTCCATGACACTTGGCCTTGATATAAGGCTCATAATGATGCTTACTAATATTTTTCCTTTTGTTCCACTTTTCCCCTACATCTGGAATTCTTGTGGCCTCTGCAATGATAGTTGGTGAAAGGGTGAAGTTTACCCCAGCAAGATGTACCATGTTGTTATCCATGTTTATCGCAAACTACCTTGTTAACTCATGGTGGAATTTGACCCTCTCAACCATTTCACAAAGCTCAAAAGAGGACCGATATCTAAAACATGTGGTGCCTACTGGGCAAGCAAGGAGTTCACTCATGTTGATAGGTTCCTCCATGATGATTTTTCTACCTTTGTGAGGCTTCCTAGACTGCACATTTCTTTCTCTTGAGCTATCACTAAGTGTGTCCTCTTCAAAATCTGATTCACTGCATCCTTCCATGCTTGTCTCTATGAGATATTGGGGTGATGATATGGAGAATAATGGATAATAGGTGGGAACAAAAATGTGAGTATGAAGAGATTTTTTAAATGGAACAATAGTAATGAGATGAGGGAGGGGAATGAAGGGAAGGATTTGGGGAGCTAGGGTTTTGATTTATGAGGAACTTAGGGTTTAATAAAGGGGATTAGTTTCTTAGGGAAATAGGGAAAGGGAAAATAGAATCAAGGGGTGTTTTTAGTGCAATGAAGTTGGGAAAAGGGACAAAGGATGTTGGTTTTGCAACGATGTGAAGGTTTTGCAATGATGTGAAATAGAGTATGGAGGTAAGCTAGGGTTTGACCTCTACGAAGTAGAAATCATGAACCAAACATGGAAAACCCTATTTAAGCTTAAGATATATGAACATTTACTTGTTAGGAGGTGAATGTAGCAAAAGAATTGATAAAGGATGATTTTGGGTGACTTGGAACCTTGTCGGCTCAATGCGCAGTGCACTGAACCCAATGCACAGTGCCTCCCTGATGTGCAACGCTAGTGTATTTTTACACAAGGAAAAGCTAGCTGATGCGTATCACTGACCCTCTGATCCGCAGCGCCAAGTGAACTTGCTACAAAATTCGGGTTTTCTTCCTCCTTTACTCAATTTTCCTTCAAAACATGATTTTAGCTCTAAACTTGACTTTTTTCACAATGGAATGGCTTGCTATCATGAATTTGCTTTATATATCATACATTTTGATTTTTCTTCATTTCAAACCCACTTTTCTAAAGTCTTGGTAACTTTTTCAAAACTCTATTTTTCAGTTTGAAGCTTGACCCCTTTTCTTGGCAATTTGATGGGCTGATGTCTTGATGCTTTTGTTTTTGCAGTGGCAGGAGTTGGCAAGGTGACCAGGAACAACTGTTGAGTGCTTATTACATATAGAAACAACTGAATTACATGAAATATTTCAAAAATAGAATAATACTCTGTTTTCACCTCAAAACGGAGTTTTGAGGTGAAAAAGTTTTATTGAGCATATTAGAAGTAAAATTATGACTTTATGAACCTTCATGTGCCTACTGACCCCTTTATTTGAGCATGATTGACAAACCATAAGAGATAATGGGACAAACCCTAGGACTAGTTGCTATACATGAAATGGAACAGGATGACTGTGAATGACTAAAAAATGTGTATTCAGGTCAACAGGTGGACGTCATGACTGAAACTGACATGAAACCACTACCATTAGTTGATCCATGACCTATTGGAACGCAACTGATCGAATGAGACACCTAATATGAATGCAAAAGAGTAAATTTTTATCACTGATGGCAGTGTAAAGACACTACACTAACACATACCACATCCGCAACCCTGCACCATGAGGTGGCTTCACTAAGGATGAGATCTCTACATTAGACAATAGTGTTGCCTTCCTTACAACATCAAGCCCTTCATGGATGATATATTGTGTGATGTTTCTCCTCTTGAAGTTTTCATTGTATTATTAGTCCGATCATATTGCGGGATTGTGTTATATTCTTTCCACAACTAGCCACCATAGTTAACTAGGGGGTTAGAGGGGGGCGAGCCCCTGTTCATTGCATAGTGGGAGGGTCATAAGGGGTTTGGTGGGGGTGGTTAGCTCCCCTCTATGGGGTCCGGCGTAGCACCTAGGGGAAATTTTTTTTGGATCCTATATTAGGTGGTTGGATCTACCTATGGTTTTGTGCATGGTTTCGCACATGGTTTTGGGTGTGATGGTTTTTGGTCCATGGTATTGGATGCTTTGACATGTATATATATGTATTGTAACATTGAAAGGAAAATAATAAAAAATCAAACTAGTAGTCCTGGTTTTGTTATCAAGGGGAAAATCTCTATGCATACTTGTTTTATGTGTTATACCCTCGCTGGTGTTTATTTTCTATGTTTTAGAATTCGTATGCAAGTAATTTTTGTGCTGGATTAAAACCTACACATACTTGTGGAAACATCAACATATAAATGAGTCGAGGCCTCACACTATTATTATTTATTTGGGTAATAATTTATACAATGTAATGGAGGTAGTACCACCTACCGCCATCTCCTTGATCTCTACCAAGTAATGCAGTAAGATCATCTTCCAAACTAGAAAATTTATTTTATTTCTAATTTTCTCTTAAAGTAAGGGGAATTTCATGGCTGCATCCATGGCCCTCGAGAAGGGTTACTCCATGCAGCAAAACCATATGGATAAGATCATGGAATAATACAGGGACATATTCTCCTCACCCAAAGGAGTACCCTTGCACTGTTTGGTTAATCATTTGATCAATCTGACTCTTGGAGCACCTCTACCAAATGGGCTAATATATTGTTGCTCCATTCAGGAAATTGAAGAGATCAAGCGGAAAATCTAAGAGTTCCTACAAAAAGGGCACATTCGACCAAATTCCTCACCTTGTGGGAGGTTGATTGTGATTATATAGAAGAGGGATGGGACTTGGAGGCTTTGCATTGATTATCAGGCAGTAAAGAAAATCATTGTTAAGAATAGGTATGCAATCCCATGGATTGATGACCTTCTAACCCAACTCAAGTTGGCCAAGTGTTTCAGTAAGATCGATCTAGAGTATTGATATTACTAGGTTCCAGTAGAACCCATAGATGTATGTAATACCACCTTCAATTCTAAGGAAGGCCTTTTTGAATGGTTGGTTATGCCCTTCGGGTTGACAAATTCCCCACCTACTTTTATGAGACCAATGGATGACATCTTGCAACCCTTCACTAACTCATTTATGGTTTTTTATCTAGATGCCACCCACATCTTCAGCAAGAGTTGAGAATAACACTTGCAACACATTTTTGAGGTCCTTCGAACCCTATGGTCGCCAAAACTATGTGCTAACTTGGAGAATTTCACCTTTGGCATGAGCTAGGTCCAATATTTGGTTACATCATGGATGAGTAAGGCATTCATGTGGATTTGACTAAGATCCAATTCATTCAGGATTGGCTAGCCCTGACCACTCTAACAGAGATTTGAATCTTTTGGACTTTGTAAATTTTTATCGGAGGTTCGTGTTGGGATTCCCCCATATCACTTGGCCTTCGAATCAGATTACCAAGGGTGGAGCAAAATAAAAGTTTTCCTAGTCTGAGTCCCAATGCAAGGCATTCATTGAGTTGAAGCACTGCTTCTGCTCTGCACTGGTACTCAAATTGCTACACCTACTATTAGGGTCCTATAAATATAGTAGTATAGTATGGTTATTTAGCCATTTATCCCACATGGATATTTTAAAAATTATTTTTCATTATAATTTTTTTAGTCTATAAAAAGAAAAATGAAAAAAATAAAAAAATAGAAAACTAGAAAAAGAAAATAAATTAAAAAAATCAAAGGCGAAAAATAAATATAAAAGTAATAAATAAATACAAAATATAAATAAAACCCTGAAGGGTGTGCTAGGTCAAATGCTACTGAACTAAATGGCTTATTAAACTTTGTTTTAAATATTCAGAATAACGCTGACTTGACGACTTGTCGGTTTTTACCAAATAATTTCACTTTTTGACAGTACGATCATCCCTGCTAAGATAAATTGCAGGGGACGATGTTAAAATCCCCCCTCCCCCCAGAGCTTTCAAGACTTAACAGGGGGGGCAGTGGTTTCCAAATAAACCACCAAAGCTACCTGTCCACTTCACATACTTTTCAAGGGGTTCCTTTTTGATATCGTCTAGCACCTCTACCCCCCAAGCAAACCACTATCCCATGTTCCCCTCTACCCATATCACCTATCTTCCCTAAGATCTTATTTTAAAGTCTCCCATTAACCTAAAAATTTCCCATTCGATAGCTAATTGAATTATGCACTTTTACCTTGAATTATTTTGAATTTTACCAGTGCCCTATGCAAGTTATTATCTTCCGTAATTTTTAGTTAAACAACAATATGGTAACATGGTTTCTTCAATTATCCTTTGAGATTCAAAATGTCATCTTATAGAGGAAATGAAAAGATGTCAAATGAGAATCCCATAACACCACTTATCCCTGATTTAGATAGGACTCCTTGATTGATACCCAATACAAGATAGATGAAACCCAATGTGAATTTGATCGGTATGAGATCCATAATTGGGAAAAATAGAAATATGTAGGATAGATTGACGATTTAAGTATATGGGAATCATCTCTCCCCCAATTTAGCTTTCCTCAAACTCACATTCTCTCTCAATTCACTTCTTGATGTCATCTCAGGTACCTCCCTAGCTAGAAAGTAGTAATTTCTTAGAACAATGAAGTCATATTTTCAATTAAAGAAAAAGCATATGTGGAGCCCTTCAGATAAATCCCCAGGCCTTTTGACATGCATTTTCTACTGATGCACTTATCGATTTATACGAGCAACTTACCTTCCCCCAGAAAACCCACATTTTTTAATGTGTTCTACATGAGAATTCCCCATACTTCTACTTCTATCTTCCTAGAGATGTCTAGACAAGTCTTTCTATGGTTAATTGTTTATTAGGTTTTCACTCAATCCAGTGGGTAGATGAGATAGTATTAGGGTTTCTATCAGTATTTGCAGTTGGTCAGAAGCCTTCAATTCTTTTCAATTATAGTCAGTTCTTATCTGATGTCATACATGAGCAGTTTCTTAAGTTTATAGTTGAATGTGTGTTGAAACACCACTCATTTTTAGTATAGCTCATGCTATTTTACCAGGAAGACACGTTTCAGTTCCAATTATAAAAGATGGATGATCAAGGTAACACATTATCAGTCATTCATTGGATTTCCTTAGTCGAAAGAAACTCAGAGGATTATTCATTCACTGATTTCGTGGACAAGTTTCCATATACATCCTTGTGTCTAGTCATTAGTGATGTTATACCAAGGATTTCAATAGAGATCAAGAAGGTTTTAGATATATCAGCGCAATCAAAAGTTGCAGAATGGTATTTATACCAGAATTATACAGAAATTAGAATCTATGTGGGTGAGCTTCCTCCCTATAGATTGCCAGTGTTTGTTCGAGTAATAATTTATTCCCTTGAATTTGCTAGACATGTGTTAAATATGGATGAATTGCACTTTATGTCAAATAGAAATAAAGCAGAAACAAGTTGAAGGCAAATGTTGGGCCATATATTGTAAATAATAGAGAAGAAACAAAGGAAGTGGAGAAAGTATTAAAACATATGAAATTTAAACAAAGTTTCACTTGGTATTATGATCTGTTAGGGATAATTTCAAAGTTGAGAGTTGACTAGAAGTCTACTCCATATGCACATACACCTAGGCCATTGATAGGGAAATATGCTAACTAGGAGAAGTGGATAGAGAACACATTAAATGAGGCTAAAGAGAATATAGTCAATCAATATTCTCTGTAAACTCATATTCCAAAGGAGGGAGAGTATGTTCTCTTCAGATTTAGAAAAGCAAGCTACAAATTTGCATATCTTTGAGAGGAAGAAGGATCCAAAAAACACTACTAAGACTCATCCTCAAGTAATAAATATTCAAGAGGAATCCTCAGAAGAAAAGGATTCATAGGATCAAAGTACAATGGTTTTGATGGGTACTCCTACCACTTCTTTCCCATATATAGTGGAGACAACTTAGTCTCCTATCTCTTCAACATCGCAAACTCCAGCACAATAAAGCATTTTTTCAAGATACAGGGTAATCAAGTTGAAGAATGTATCTTTGAAGGCTTCAACATATTCATATTTTTGGAAGAAAATTTCCACCACCCAACACAGATTTCTATCTTCATTTGGAGGAGTTCCAAATGGATTTTTGGAACCTACATGCCAGTTTCCAAAAGTCTAGAAGACTATAAGGCTTCCATATTTTATGTTGATACCAAGAAGTTCCATGCAATCGATCAAATCAATTTGCATAAGAAAGTAGGCGAAATGATATATTCAGCATTGACCAGTTCAACCATGGCTGCCTCAAAGTTACAAACCATTTTGAGTAATATTCACTCAGCTAAAAATTAAAAGAATGTCTCCTCTAGCCAATGACACCAAAATTAAAAATTTATAATATTTAATTATCAAAATAGGATATCATCCTAGTGATTTCAAGGGAGTCGAGGATATTAATAAACACACACACACACACACACACACACACACACACACACACACACACATATATATATATTCAAGCCCTTAGGAAATAGCTTAAGCTTCCAATAATACAACGCCCTCAAGCAAAAGAAGTAACGAATCTAGAGATGGAAAGAGAAAAATTGTTCAAGATAGTAGTTGAACTTAATGTTCATATCTAGAAGATGGAATAGGACATGGAAGAACTATTTAACGAAAAGGAACGGATGGAAGTAGTAGTTACATCAACACAAAAAACAACACATGCATCAACTTCAGATTCTTCAAAAAAGCTAGTCAAAGCTTTAGGATAATTATCATTAACAAATAAGGAAAAGGAAAAGTTAACAACAACACTCACAAAGATGGAAGAAAGAAATAAAAAAATACAATGCATGCCTAGAGGAGGTGCAAGATAACTCTAGATTAATTCAACAAACTCAAAAATATGAAGATAAGTCACTTACAACTCATATGTTTGTAGAATCCAAGTGCAACATTTGGCACAATATTAATGCAAATATTATAGAATTTTGGTTGTCTATTCGAATCATTTTTGAACAAGAAGAGCTAGTGTAGAATGTTAAGGTAGTACTTGAGCATACAAAAGTTGAAATTGAGCACAGACCAACAGAAGCACATAGGATTATAAAAATGTTGAATTCCAAAACTAAAGATGATCTTGAAGAACTCAACATTCATGATAGAATAAATCTGGTGATGGAAGTCAAAAGAGTGTTGACAAAGAAAAATATAATGGTGGAATTAGAAAATAAGTGAAAAAAAGTGGAGTTAAAGGTAAAAGGACTTAACAGAAAATTTAATGCATTGTAGGAGAAAGAGCTCCAAGTGTTAAGATCTTCTAATGGAAAGTTGATTCCATTAGAAAAATATCAATATCAATTGTGTAATATGGTTGCATATTAATTTAAAGTTTCTAAAGTTAGAGGGACTATAAGTGGAGAAGATTTTATGGAGGGCCTACAACATGATCTCTTTATTCACAATGAAATTCATCATCTCTTTCTGAATAGGCCAACTTTTGAGACATATAGAGAAGTAAATGAGAGATTCAGGAACATGGTGAATTTTGTCATTCCAAATGAAGAATGATGGGATAAGTAATTAGAGCTGGTTGAATAAAGATAAAGCAAAATCTTACGGTTTTGGAAACCGACATGTAGAAGAAGAGAAAAATTAGCTACATACAGCAACAGTTCACTTCAATGTTTGAATGGAAAATAAAAAATAGTCTAGATTTCCTATTACTTAGTTCTATTTATGAAATATCTACATGTTTTAGTAGATATTATTTTGTAATAATCTTTAATTGAAGTCTGAATTTATTCGATACAGTCTATAAATAATTTGTAAAAAAACTCAGTAAGGGTTGGAAGATGCAAGAAGAAAAGATTTTTCTGTGATTTGAGGGAGTGAAATACATTTGAAGTAATCAATTCAGTAATACAAAGGCAATTTTTTTCAGGATTATTGTGTCAAGAAAATGGTGGTGTTTCCCTCTTTGTAAATATGTTTCTTTTCAAGTTTCACATAAATGTTTTCCTTCCAGAACTGTTTACAAGAAGATTAAGGGCCAAATTTTCTTTCAGTACTCTACCCTGGCTTGTTAGATAATATCAATTTTTTTTCCTTCTGATATGAAGTATAGAATTAATTTATGTATGCTCTAAATTTAATTAACTTAATTCTTATTCATCTCATTCACACCACAAAAGCTCTACGAGATCGAGGAGTTTCCCTAACTCGCTCTGTCTTATTCTCCTCTTTTTATTTTAATTGACTACTGAACATATTATGACTCCATTCCCAATGGACTTCTCTTCCATTTTACAACCAAAACATTAAACAATTTATGTTTTCCTTTAGTACCTAGCCTAAAATTTAAACATTAAAATTAAAAATCATATGGAGAGAACCCTCTCTGAAGATGGCAGGGATAGATCCCAAATTTCAAAGTGGTTTGTGGTTACCTTTGTAATTTTCCTCCTCAACATAGGAAAACTATAGGGTGCAAAAACCTACAAAAACCATTTGAAATTAAGACAAGCGCCTCTAACTATGCTATTTGTGTAGTTCTCACCTAGCACGAGCATCTAGTGGACTATCATACAGACACTTTCCCATACAATTTAGAACTACCCCACCTATGATAAAGAGATGTATTCCATCATGTAGGATTTCCAGAAATGAAAGCATTACATTTTGGGAAAGGAGACAGTCATCCACAATGATCATCGACCTCTTCAGTTTATACCAACACATGGGAAGTTGTAAAATAATCGCCATCAGAACTGGTCCACATATATATAACAATTCCACTTGAACATTAAATACAAAAAACATAGCACCAATCATTTTAGAGACTACCTCATCTAGCCCCCAGTTGTAGCACTGACTACTTTTCTCAAATCTTATGGCTACAATACCTTTGGATGGCCAAAACTATAAAAAAAATGATCTAGAATTCACCTCCACATACCATATGTTATTAGATGGAAAGAAAGTTCTTGATTACCACCTCTAGGACACATTATTATGCTACTCGGGCTAACTTTGTTTTCCTTCAAGAAAGCATGGCAAGCTGATTTGGGAGACACACTACAATTACATTACATGACACTTTTGTGTGGAGAAAAATGTGGCCACACTACAAACGTAATTTTATTGGCAAAAACTTTGACGGGATGTTGGGAAATATACCACATCCTGCATTACTTGCAACATTTCCAAGCCAACAATTAAGAAGCAAGGCATGTACATTCCTATTCCTTCTCCCAACTAGCCTCGGGAATCGATCTCCATTGACTATGTGCTTGGCCTCCCTTCTACAAAGCATGGAAATTATTTTGTATTTTTCGTCGTGGAAATTTTTTCTAAGATATCATATCGTGATATCAAGTTCCTGAGCACATTTTCATCAAGCCTCTGGAAGCTATTAGACACCAAGTGAACCAAGTCGACAACATTCCATCTAGATACTGATGGCCTGACAGAGGTATTCAATAGGATGATAGTGCACATACTTTGCTTGTACAATTACAAGAATCCACAAACTTAGGATTAGAGCCTTCCCTATGTGCCTCATGGTTATAACAGAGCTCTCCATAGCCTGACTAGTCACGAACCCTTTCAATTGGGTCTACAACTTCAACCATTATGTCTAATTGATGTTAACATGCCTCATTAGACTACACAAACATAATCCACACATGTACTATCTGAGGCTGATAAAGAAACCATATTTATTGAACACATCTAACACATTTGTTAGTAAGTTCATGACATCTTGGAGATGTCCAATTCCAAGTACAAGTAGTGACATGATAAACATTAGTTTCCACATAAGTTTTAGGTGGGCGAAAAAGTTTGGTTGCATTTGCATAAGAAACACCATACCAATGTCCATTGGAAGCTCAAAACACTTTGATATGGGCCTTACACCACTACCAAGGTTGTGGGAGACAACGCTTTTGAGCTCAACATTCTCCCATTCCATAGCCTACACCTAGTGTTCAATGTGGACAACCTTCTACCATACATTCCACCATTACTAGACACCTTAGACATTGCAGAACAACTCACACGAACATAGTTAAACCCAGACTGCATGGAATAGGACATAACTGATTAGATCATGGACATAGGGTACAAGATCACTTGTCAGTAGAGGATCCAACTGTATCCAATTTTCAAATCGAAATGACTCCTGCACCACTACAAGTGGCTCACCATGGACTAAGTTCAGTAGAAGTGTCCCCATCACATGGAGGTTGTTGGCTTGAGGGGGATTGACCCAGGTTCAACGTTAGTTAGCCAAAAAAATCCCTACACTACTTTCCCTTTTGGCATCAGCTCGTGGATCGTGGACCAAAGTGTCACTTGAAGCAGTATGGGAGGATGCTGGAACCAAGTTTCTGCACCTTGAGATGGTTGTGATGTTGGTTTATTCCTTCTATTACTGCCTTCATGCAAGTCACTTATTTCTAGGGCTTGCTAGACTAGCCCTCTATTTTTCCCTTCAGTACCTCCATGAAAAGGTATGATTGATCTTCGCGCAACCCTAAACTACAACTTAGGTACTTTTGCGCTACT
Source organism: Pinus taeda (assembly GCA_000404065.3). NCBI lineage: Eukaryota > Viridiplantae > Streptophyta > Pinopsida > Pinales > Pinaceae > Pinus > Pinus taeda. The sequence continues at coordinate 171,159 of APFE031166207.1, read as the reverse complement.
ATTGTAGCATACCATGCATATTTCCAAACTAGTCTAAGTGTCTTACTTATCTTATTAATCAATCATAGTTAGCACCATGTAAACATATGTTATTACTTGCATTCACTTAACTGACGTAATTACATACATTCATGCCTCATATAAGCATTATAAATGAACTTCATACATAACATGTCAAGATGCATAACAGGAAACAAAGACACATAATTTGTAGAATGATTCTCTTTATTGATACCTTTAGATGATTACAAACTCTAGTCACCTTACAGACACAACTGCAGGGGTCCGCGCACTCAGTTGCAAAATTCCACCCTAGGCCTCTGTGCACCTAGCTATAAAGCCTCTACATATGCTATGACCTGAAACTTAGACTTCTTACTTTCAACCTATGACTCTCTAAGACTTATCTGAACTACTTAGAGCTTACTTTCTTAGCTCTTCTTATACAATCCCATGGTCCACAGACCATGGGTAGATATTTTATAGCTAACTTTACTTTACAAAAATAAGGGCAGAAAAACCTTTATGACTCATGAAACCTTTGCATTCTGCGATCGCAAAATGCAAAGACTTTACAATTTTATTACAAAATTTGACCCAAACATGGGCTTTTAGCCCCAAAAATGTCCTTAGGGGATCCCGTTCCCAACAAGCTGCCAACACAAACATCGTGACTCACCCTCGTGTCACTCAGTAGGTGCGGAGATCTTGGTGTGAAGACCTTCCAGCTCAACCCGTATGACCGCAACCTCAACAGTGCATTAAGCTACCACTTGCTTCGCATCTTCGACGATCTGTTCAGTCACTTCTCCTAAACGATCTGCCTAAAGCTTTTGTTGAGTTTCTTTTAGAGTTGCAAGATTTCCTTCAATAGAGCCTATTGCCATGTAAGCCTCATCCAACCAGGGGTTTAGCCTTCCCTTCAACACTGCTTCTTTGTGCAGTGCTGCATCCACCTGTTCTGTCAACTGCTTGGTCTCCTATAGCTTTACTAGTCTTTGTGTCACCATTACCATTCGCGTTGTGCCTTCGCCCTCATCATAGTGCTGTTGTAGCTCGCACTTCCGTCTCTATTCATTATACATTGGGGTCCTCCTACAAGCTTTTCATGACCTCAAACGACTACTCAAAAGGCTGTGTGTAGTCTACCACTGCATTTTCCACCGCTGCTACTATTTTTGTGATAGCGGTCGCCCACTGCGCCTTCACTTTTGGTGGAGTTGAAGGCTCAACCTTCAACTCTAAATTTGTGATCTACATGTTCAACTCCAACTAAACCCTCGCCATCTTAGGACTAGTGTCGCAAACCCCTGTGGCTAGCTTGTGGATGTGCACCTCGACTGGCTCCTCCTCAGGAATGGCCAACTCTAGGACCATTCAGCACACCTCCTCGATGACCTACATAATGTGATTGTTCTAATTGGTCGCCTCGGTCAAAGCAGTGATGGTAGAGTCTCGATATAGTGCCATATGCTCATTGTTGATCTGTTATTCATTGATCACTTGAAGGTCACGGTTCTCATAGACCCTCAACTTTGCAATCACTCCATCCTATAAGAGGTGGAGCACTTCAGTAGGGAGCGCTGTCAGATTCAACCCTACTCTCTTTAGGGAATTAACAATGGGATTTTTAGATTAATTCTTTATGGTTAGTGCTCCATCAGGCAACAATATCACACTGGAGGTCTTCAAGTGTAGCATATCAGTAGCCTCTGAACTGCTGATAGCAAGGCTAGTGGACACCTGCCAGCCTGATATGTGTGGGTCTACAGCTCCTATGAACCTATCTAGATAACCCCTAGTATTATTTGCTGCTTCTGCTCAATTATTGCAGGGCCTCCATGGTGACATCTCGTACCATGTCACTGATGTCATCCAGATCACCCTCTTTTAGCGTGATAGGGCCCAGTGATGTCTTCTTAGCCTTTGATTTCTTCCTGGACCCTCCTTTCTCCTACTCCCTTGGGTGCTTGATATAGGCAAACGTCTCCTGATGGTCCGTACAGTGTTGTTATGTTTGCTCATTTGTCTCCTCCTATATCTCAATTGAATCTGACCTCGCGCCTTTGTCAGATCCTCTCTCTATCCCACCTATCTACTTCCCTATCTGCTATGCAGCATTGCGCTCTGCCTGGGCCTTGTTAGTGGCCTTCGTTTTCCTCTTTTTGGCCAGCTATGCCATCTTAAGCTTGGCCTCCTCCATCTTTCTCAATGCAGCATACTTGCTTCCTCCCACCACCAAGTCTATTGTATCTCGCCACTCTGTTAGTCATTGATCAAGTACCGCATTGGTGGTGTCATCCGTTGTTAGGTAAGGCAAGTCATTCCATTTCTATGTAGTGTCCTTTCGCACCCTGATGGACACATGGTGGAAGTCTACTTTAAACTCTACATAGCCCTGTAGGTTGCCATACATCGTAGGTGACAACTGTGGTTTGTGATTGATGGCCATGTGAATGTTCATCTCCATCAAGATCCAGAAGATCTTACTATCCTTGATGCGTTGTGTGTCCTTAGTCACCCACAACAAAGTACTTTGTTGCTTCTCGTAGGCCTGGCATGACCAAAGGGATTTGACTATCTTCTGGAAGCTCCCATGCTACCAGCATAATTGACAGCAAGAGCCACATGTAGTTGAAAGTCTTATTGAGCTCCTATGCTTCATGGCAATTTGCTAGGAACTCTCTGTGAAGGTAGTCCGACCAGTTGAACTGAACTCCTTCGGCATACTAGGCTGCTAGCACGACGACATGTGCCAACACCTCATCAATGATACACTTCCTCATCACTTTCCCTACTAAGATCTACGTAGCTACCTTTACAGCAAGTTCACAGATGCTAGATATGGCATATCCACAAGGCTTCTTCACTAGCTTAAACTTTTCTTTCATGGATTCAGCGAGGGCCTGCTCACCACCTTTTCCTCCAAATATCATGGTCAGATTCTCTCCTGTGTAAGGAAATCGCGTGATATTATGGTTCAACCTATTAGTGATGGGTATGGTCCCCTCCAACCACAAACACCCATCATGCACCAATCATAGTAGCTGCTTGATGACCAATATTGTCAACAAGGTGCGGTTGTAGTCTGGCACCGAAATCAAGTTGAGGAACCTTGCCTTGTCTACTTTCCTAAGCCACCTCTGTGGCTCCAATGCTATCATTCTAGTGTTTGTATCAATGATTTCATGCATTAGCTACTCGATCGCCAGGTGTGGGAACTTATCGTGATTAGCTAGGTCCCACTCCTAAAGTTTTAGTAATGGTACCTGCACCAAGCATAGTCCTTAAAAAACATTCTCATCTAGTAGAAGAGGGGTTTGCAACGAGGTCTTGCTCTCATCGATTTCTTTCAGCACCTTGGTCTTACCCTTATGCGAAGAGACATACTCAAGCAATCGAGTAATAGTGTCAGCACCCTAGGCTTCAATCTCCTCCACTTCGACTCCTACATCCTCCTCATCCATCGGGATGTCCTCAATTTCTTCCTCCTCTAGCTCTAAATTGATGGCTTTTCCCTTCTCCTATGTAGTGCGATTCGATGGGTTTCTTCGTGGTAATGCATGCACCAGTATTGCAGCCTGCTTTCCCTTCTTATCTTTCGCAGTTTCCTTGGTTGAGGTGGGCTTTGGTCCCAACGTTCTTCATGATTTAGGGACTTCGGCTAATATCTCGTCAACCTTTAGAGAAGCTACTTCTATCGCCATCTTAGCTTGTGGCACCGACTCCTCTACTTCGGTATCTATATCTTTTATGAGTGCCAACATAACACTTTCCAACAGTGCTCGTGACATCTCTTGTAAGTTTGCAAACGCTCGAGTCGCTTTCAAAGCCTCAAAGAATTCTCAGTTCATGTGTGATTGAGAGCTCAACAACTCAATTCTCAGAATTCCAAGTGTTTATCGCTGGAAAACCAGTTTTAATTTATAAGGCATTTTGAATTCAAATCCGACTGTTGCCCACAAATTCGGTTCATTAATGCCAAATTGGTAGTAGATCTTAAAGGATCTGACCCATAAATGTCATCTTAAATAACAGACACATGCTCCATTTGGCTGCATTTCTACCATCAAATCATGAACAGTAACTTTAACGGTCACTTTCCAGCTGACCTGCATGATTTCTCCCTAGGCAACATAGCTCCCTTCATGCTGTCGCAAACCCTGTGACACTTCCTTGCTTCGCATAGTCCTCAAATTGTGCAGCTCCTCAACTTGGGTAGTGTAATTTATAGCCCCATGCCTCCTTTCATCTGCCTGGAGCACTATGACTATGATACCTTCATGTAGGCACATGGCCAGAGCATCGGTGTATGAGTTCAATCGGCTATTGTTCACCTTTCCTAGGAAGGGATCTCCATTCAATTTGACCAACTCTAGCGCTCCTCCGTCAGTAATATCCTTAATGACATAGGGCCCTAGCCAGTGCATTCTAAATTTCCCTGGAAATTTATCAAACTTGCTATCATATAACAAAACTAGGTCATTTACCTTAAAGGTACGCAACTTAATGTGTCGATCATGCCATTTTTTCATGCTGCTTTTGGACATGTTGGTGAAATTTAGCTAGAAATCTCTCTTCCTCAAGCTCATCCAACTATGTGAGCCTTTCCTCTAGGGCTCCATGATCCGTCATACCTGTGAGTGTCGCTATGTGTAGACTAGGCATGATGTATTCCATGGGAATTACTACTTAAACACCATAGACAAGCCGCAAAGGTGTTCGTCTAGTCAACTTCTTACATGTTGTCGGATAGGCCAATAGTACTGCAGGTATGTGTAGGTCCTAATCACCTTGATGAGTATTGCAAACCTTTTTCACTGCATTCTCTAGCACTTTATTAAATGCTTCCACCGTCCTGTTAGCCTGCGGGTGATATGGCATGCTCTTCCAGTGATTTAGTTGAATTTCCTCTGTCAGCACACTGATCATCTCATTTAGAAAGTGCATACCAGGATCACTCATCAAAATATTTGGACAGCCAGATCGATTCGGTACATACTCAAAGAGGAACTTCATAGCAGTCACACTTGTGTAATCCTTCACAGGTTGTGCCTCCACCCAACGAGTCAAATACTCTGATGCAGTGATAATGTACCTTGCTCCTGTCTTTCGTTGGGGCTAGATGGGCCCCACAAAGTCTATCGTCCATTTCTCAAAGGGTTGTAACGTCATCTATGGATTCAAAGGCATATCATCCCTCCATGATGGCCTCCTAGTCCTTTGACACACATCACACGCTTTGCAGTATGCTTTCGAATCCTGATGGAGGGTTGGCCACCACAACCCTACATGTAGAATCTTCTTCGCGGTCTCTCTCCCTACATAATTTCTTCCCACAGTGCCCCCATGAGCATCCACGAGGATTCTACTTCTTTTAAACTCTGATACATACTATTACAATATCCCATCAGAATCCTTTTTATACAGATGCCCGACAATGATAGAAAAGTCTGCCGTGCGCACCACTAACTCCTTCTTCTCTTGGATAGTGTATCCCTCTGGGGCAGTTCCTATTGTCAGGAAGTGAATGATATACTCAAAATGACCATCCACGATGCACACTGAAAATAGTTTTGCATAAGATAATCCCTCCTCCAAATTAGTGGGCTCTTCCCCTATTTCGATGCACGATAGATGGTCTAGTCCCAAATTTAGTCGTCCAGGCTTCGCAATAACTTGAAAATCATATTCTTGGAACAATAACAACCACCTGCAGATTCTCCCTCTCAACACAGGCTTATTGACTAGGTACTTCAGTGCGGAGTGGTTTGTATACATCTTAAAATGGCCTCCCAACAAGTAGCATCTAAACGTTTGGAGCACATATACCTTAGCTAACCATTTGCGCTTGGTGCTGGAATAGTTCTTCTCTGACTTGGATAAATTTCTTCTCGTGAACACGATAGGATTGTCCAAGTCTCCTTTGCCATCCTGTGTCAATACTGCTCCCAGCGCTAAACATGACGTGTCGACATGTACATGAAACTCTTACTTCCAATCCGAGAAGACTAAAATTGGCGCGGTGACCATCTTTTCTTTCAATATATCCAAGCTCTTCTTCCAATCCTCATTCTAGCAAAATGTGACATCCTTCTTCAACAACTTCTCCATAGGTGCGGTGATTTGGGCATAGCCTTTGATAAACTTTCTCTAATATGCTGTATGTCCTAGGGTAGTGTGCAACTGTTTCACACTCCTCGACAGTTCCAAGTTTAGTATCACTGCAATCTTTGCAGGATCTACCATCAGTCCTTGTCTAGAATGACATGACCCTGCAAGGTCCCAAAAGGAGCACAAAATAGACACTTCTTCAGAATGAACGCAATCTAGTATCTTCGAAAATTATCTATCATTAGGCACAAGCTTGCTACATGGTGTTTCACCAGCCCAAACACAGTCCAATCATCCAAGTATACTTACAGGGACTTATGAATAAACTCCTTGAATGCAGCAAAAACTATGCATGAGAAAATCGTAGGCACATTCTTCAATCCAACGGCATTACAGTGTATTGAAAACACCCCCACTTAGTCGCGAAGGTCGTATTTCTCCTATCCTCTACCATGGTTTTGATCTAATGATAACTAGAGAACCCATCAGTGAACAAATATACTTCCTGACCACCTACTTTTTCCAACACTTCATCAGTGAATGGAGTTGAGAAAGGATCATATGCACAAGCGTCATTCAACTTTTTGAGATCCATGCATATCCTTATTTCATCCTTCTGCTTCTTCTCTCGTACCACCATTGGGCTTACCCAGTTAGATTCTTCCATAGGCTCAATGATGTCTACTGCGAGCATCTTGTATAGCTCTAAGCAGACCTTTTCCTTATACTTCAGATTGGGATGGTAAGGTCCTTGCTTAACCAACTTTGCGATGGGCTTCAACGTGATTTTCATAACACCTAGGTCCCCAATTATCCCTTTTAGATCCGTAAAAATTGTAGGGAATAAATCCCAGTATTCGTGGAGTAATTCGGTGACCTTATCGAGTGTCACGTCATCCTAGTAATCTCCAATCTTCGCGAATTTGGGCTCTGCCTCTGTACCATTGTTTCCTTGTTTTGTTTTCAGTAGTGCAATTATATCAAGATTCTCAATATTCGGTCCTTCAACCTCGCGGTGACCTTCTATTTCAGGGACGTTAGTCTTTCACATATCATCATCCTCTTCTTCAACAGTTACATTATAGCATTCCAGCGTGTGACTCAGTTGAGTAGCCCAATCAGGCTGAATCAGGTCTAAAGGATCCTGCAGTATCCTAAAGATTGTTGTTTTCGCCTCTTGTAATGCCTCATCAATACAGTCAAACCCATCTTCAAAACTGAACATCATTATGAATCCTTCGGACAAAAATATCCCATTCACCTATACCATGGCAAAGCTCTATTTCTACATACCAGTTCATCGGGACAACATCCACGGTGTGACAGAATAGGTGCCCCCATTTAGGTTGGGGCTTCTCTCCATAAGCCTAAGCCCATTTGGGCAAGTATGCGTGCATATCATCCTGCCCATCATATTTGTCTGTTATGTGCACCTTGGGCTTCCCAAAGCATGTTCTCATCATCCTCCCACATTTGCTCCAATCATCGAAGCTTCCCTTGTGCGTACCCCACCATATTATGGGCGTAGCGCGTAGTGCTCATTGAAATGCTTGGAAGCATTGGTTTTCTAGTACCTCACTCTCAAATGCATCCAAAAAGATATCCACATCATTCAAGACATAATAAGTGGGAAAATTTCTTACCTCTGACAACATACAACACAACGACTGGGTCATCGTGTTACAACTTAGTTTAGTTACCTTATGTAACTGATTCTGCCAACTCTCTAATTCTTCATCAGAGTCTGAGGTGCTGGAACTCTCGCAATCCCATTTAATTCGTGCATCCACTGTTGGATTCACCCAATCTTGGTCTTGCACTATTATCTTATAGATACAATCCAAATCGTCATCACTCTCATAGTCATGGACTGGTTCAGTATAGTGTGATCCCTCAGCAGGATCTAGGGGTACTATTATGCAGAGCAATTTCTTCTCAAATATCATATTTCACTTCTTTAGGTTGATTACCCTGCTCATATTAGTAGCCCAATCAATTCCAGGGAGTGCAGGGTGGAGGTTGCTATCATCCATAATTTCTATTACTTCAAACACCTTCAATATTTATAGTCACCCCTTGCAGCCACCCCATGGAGATGATATTTTACTGATTCACCATCCTTAGCTGAATCAGAGACCATTACAGTGGGGGTCTCCCCATCCACTCCCAAGTCTATTTTGGTAGGATGTTCGCATATGATCCCAGGTCCAAAATAACCTGATCCATTTCATACTTTCCTATCTGTGCGGTTAGTCTCATCTCTCATCCTATTCTTGTTTTATGCTTACCAATCTTTTGTACTATGCATGGCTCACCCGGAGTGTTTCCAACGCATCTGTTTATAATCTCTTGTAACCCATTCACAGTCTTGCTATCGCACAATAACTTCGTGCAGGTCTCCAGGAAGGTTGTAAGAATAGAGGGGTCCATCTCCTAATCAGGTTTATCCTTGCTCCCTGAGGTGGAGGCCTCAATGAAGCTCTTCTTTGCTTCCATGAATATTTTAGGTGCACACTCCAAATCAAACTCAACCTCCTTTGCTAGAGCTTTGAGAACCCATGTGTTGTCTTCAAGTTATTTCCCCTTGTCATCTCCTGTTGTGATTCCACTTCAGAGCACTATATTCACATTTAGAACCTATTCGTGCGGCTCAGAACTCTTTATTTATAGGTTCTAGGTCAACTGAGGTGGTAGTGTCCCTTTGTCACGTATCCTTGCTATCAGTCTAGGATAATATTCTATTTCATGATCAAATAGAGTGTAATACTTGCATGATAGACATGTTGGGTTAGTGTAATCGCGGGTATAATATCCTAGTCCTCTGCAATTGTAGCATTTCAACTATCCCCAACCTCTATCAAGTCCTCCTCCACCTCAGCCTTGTCTGCGCCCTTGAAATCTTGTCTATGCCATCAACATGCTTTGGTCAGGGGGTCATGTTTCTGCTTGTACCCTATAGGTGGGTGTTCTATCAATCATTAGTTCATAGCTTCTACAATTATGCTCATCATGCCCTACTGACCTATAGAATTTGGAGAACAATTGTTGTGATGTCTATACAAACTTTTGTAGCAAATGATAGTTATTTGTGGCAAGTTTTCCTATAACCTAACATATAGCGCAACATAATGCAGGTCTCACACTTGGTCTAGCCTAACCTTCCGGGGTCAAAGGCATGGGTCCTCCTCCTACCAGGTAGTTCACAAAGACTGAGCAATGTTCTTTGTCATGCCCCTGACCCTTGCATTTTAGGCACCACGCCTCTTCGCGCACCTCTGGTAAAATTGTTATGTCCTACTTCAAGATTTGCATCTCAAGGCAAAGATTTTTCAATTGCGCATGGATCTGTTGAACCCCCAAATTTGGATTTAGCATCAGTATTTCATGTAGTCTCGTTGCAATATCCAAGGAATCTACCTTAGTCTTTACCTTCTATTGTGAGAGTGCAACCCTTAGGTGAGGCAGAAGTGAAGCCATGAACCATTCATGGTGCTATCCATTTGTTAGGTTCATATCAGCTTCATGAATTTTACACTTCTACTAGTGATCTAGTTCCCAATGGGTCTCGCCTAGTTACATCGTGATTTCCTTTAACCCCAGAATTGATTTTGCCTCAGATTTAGGCCTACTAAATTCTTCTTTCAGTGCAGTCTGGATGTCTGCCACTCTAGCATTTGGGTTATCATTAGAGTACTTGATGTACTAGGATAGTGCGTGATCCTATAGAGCACTAACCAACATTTCATTCTTCATGTTATCATCTGTAATCCCCTGAGCTTCCCATATAGCTTTCACGATGAACCAAAACTGATCTGGGTACTCATTTCCCAAGCCTTCGAATAAAGCTAGCTTATTGAGTTTTCCATACTGAACTACGATGGAGGAAGAGACGGTACAGGTGAATTTGCTTGTGATGGTGGTGAAGTTGGAGGCGGTGTGGGTGGAGGTGGTAGTCATGGGAATCCTTGTCTTATTAACTGAATAGCACTTTGTGGAGAAGCTCGCACTACTCCTTCTTCATCACCTTGTGGAGTTGAAATTAATGGACTATATTCAAGACTGTTTCTCCCTTCATTCCTATAAGTTTTTCCACTTCGCATAGCCCCAAACATTAGGGTAACTGCATAACCTATTTTTTTCGCACAATAACATTTTAATCCAGGTATTCAAAAAAATTTCAAGTACTTACCTCGTAGACCTTTGAAGAAGTGTCACTCTGCCTTGTTGTAGTTGACTTAGGTGTTGACCATGAATTCATTTACAAATCCCCCTATGACATGAGCAAGCCAATGATCGATAGCACAGATGATCTTATCCTTAGATTCGTTTAATTTATGTACTATCTCTGGGGTCCAAATAATAGGACTGTCAAGTTTCACCTTCCTTGGCTATCTACTACCTTCGCGATACACTCGTATAGCTTAACGAGAAATGAACAAAAAAATATCTCGTGGATGTTTGTATATAGGTACCCATCCAATCATTATTCCTTTATTAGTCACAAAAATTTGTTCTCTTGTGCCGCAAATTCATGGATCTTCCTATCCAACTAGTCTTCAATCTCTTTCTTAGTTGGATTCCAATGATACGACATCACACATATCTTATGCAGATTCTGGTCCCGACAACGGAACCATTTGTTAGCTTGAGGGGGCCTGACCCAGGTTCAATGTTAGTTAGGCAAACAAATCCCTACACAACTGGCTCTTTCGACATCATCCTGCGGGGCATGGACTAAAGTCTCACCCGAAGAAATATAGGGGGTTGCTGGAATCATGTTTCTACACCCTGAGATGGTTGTGATGTCAGCTTATTCCTTCTATTCCTACCTTCACATAGGTCACTTAGATCTAGGGCTTGCTAGACTAGCCCTCTATTCCCACCCTTTAGTACCTCCGCGAAAAGGTACGATTGACCTTTGTATATCCCTAACCTATAGCTCAAGTACTTTCACACTGCTAGGGAAGCATACTGTGCAGATTCCCAAACTACTCTAGATGTCTTACTTATCTTATTAATCAATCATAGTTAGCACCACGTGAACAGATGTTCTTACTTGCATTCACTTAACTAACATAATTAAATACATTCACGCATCATATAAGCATTATAAATCAGATTCGTACATACCATGTCAAGATGCATTAACAGGAAACAATGACACAAAATTTGTAGAATGCTTATCTTTATTGATCTATTTAGATGATTACAGACTCTATCCACTCTGTGCACACAGCTACAGGGGTCCACGCACTCAACTGTGGACCTCCACCCCAGGCCTTTGTGCACTCAGCTGCAGAGCCTCTACCTGCACTACAACCCAAAACTTAGACTTCTTACTTCCAAGCTTTGACTCTCTAAAACTTTTTTGAACTACTTAGCGCTTACTTACTTAGCTCTTTTTATACAATCCCCTGGTCCACAGACCATGGGAAGATCTTTTACAACTAACTTTGCTTTACAAAAATAAGGCAAACAACCCTTTATGACTCATGACATCTTTGTGCTTGGTGACCAAAAAAGTGGAGACTCTACAATTTTATTACAAATTCGACCCAAACATGGGCTTTTAGTCCCAAACTATCATTAGGGGATCTCGTTCCCAACAGAGGCACTCAAAACAATGGGGAGCATTGCTTGCTAAGGTGGGAGGACTGATCCAAGTGGATATTGGTGGCCATCCAGCTATTCCACTTGGACCCATAACATTGTTTATTTTAGTTTTCCAGTTTTCTTAACTATAGCACAATTTACTATTCTTGGAATTTTTTTGGTTCCTAAACTTCTTGTGCGATTTTGAGGCCCTAAACTATGTTTTTTTTACAACGAAAAACATGAATCATTGACCAAATTTTTTGCTAAAAGGTATATTCCTTGGAAAAATACTTCTAACGAGGTATCATGTGTGCCAAACTAATATTGTATGCCAAAGCTACAACCTCAAAAATTCAATTTACCCCAATGGGGCCCATAGGTTTGGCGCTTCGTCTCCTGGCGTTAGGTTTTCTAATGTTCAGGGTTTTCCATTGCTTCTCAACAATAAATATGCTTTCAAGGAGTTATCACTCAGAACTTTTCCCTAGAAGTTATCAAAAGGAGGAATCATGCAAGGTAACCACAAACTAATCTTTTAGGCTTAGGTTCTAGCCAACCTAAGTCCAGAGAGGGCTCTCTCTTTATAATTTAGCTTTGTTCATATGGCATTTTAGGCTAGTTCTTAGTGCTCATGGAGTTTTGTTTTCAATTGAAGGTTGGGTGGTGGAATTATTAGAGTAGATGGATAGAGCTAGGTCTTCAAGCCATTGGGCTATGGAGTTAATAAAAGGATAGCATAACTGGACCAAATCATTAAAGGTAATGTTAACAGGGCAGGCTAGCAAAGAAAAAGGCATATATTTAGGTCTGATGGGTGAAATTATTCTAAACAGGGTGAAAGGGCACATAAGAATCCTCGTACCAGGACCAGAATGAAGAAAAGAGGGTGATCATGAACAAAGGGCAATTAAAAATCCTTTGTTATAGACTAGAGGAGAAACTACGGAAGCAAGGAGCAGTTAATAATTCCTTAGCTAAGATAGTTTAAGAGAAAACATTCAGAATGTAAAACAGTCAAGACAGAGTGCATTCAAGCAATTTCTAAAATATCATTACTTGTTACACATTTATACATTAGAGAAAGAAACATAAGAGAAAATAACAAGAAACATCAGAGAATACTTATTTGTATTTCTCTTTAGACAAGAATCCTAGTGCATTCAAGCAATTTCTGAAATATCATTTCTTGATCCAACGAGCCAATCCAGTCATTAATACAATAGAATTTTGATTTGAAAGAAAAATTCTATAGAAATGTCATGGAATCCACCCTAAATTCTTCGAAATGTGAAGTATTTATACAAAAAATAGTTACAAAATATCTCATAATAGTTTGAGATTTAATCTAGGGAATAAAATATCTTCATGCATGAAGATAGAGACAAATGTGAAATTGCTTCTTGTTGACCCTATTATTGTGGTGTTGCTGGTTGTTTCTATTGAGTTTCGAGCTCTTTAAGCTAATTGAGAGTTGTGGTATTTCCACACTGGAAGTGTCTTTACTTTGATCTTTCACTAATACTCTTTGACTCTGTTACTCTTTGACCCTCCTTACCTATATTTCACCTATTTCACCTAGTTGCCTTCATATTTACTATGGTAACTTTTTTATGTAAACATTTTTCATAGTAAATCTTTCATTTTTTCCCACCATTCTACCTCATGTGATCTCACATTCAACATTCTTCTGTAAATTTCATCTACCTCTGTGTATTTTTAAAAATTGGGCTTGGTGAGAAACAGATGTTTCACCTCATGTTCTAGGAAAAATGGATTCTCCAACGTATCATATAATACTTTGCTAGAGGGCAAAGCTTTAATCTATCATCAAGGGTAAACTCATCAATGGCTTTGATGACCATGAGTTTACGCTTCACCAATTCAGTTTGCTCAAATATAACTTGGAATAATGGCCAAATATCATCGATAGAGTCAATGATATTGGCCTAGAGAATCTCTTTAGTCTATCCTAGTGGTTTCTGCAGTCTCAAATCTTTCTCTAGGACTTTGATTTTCTCACCCATCCTTAGGGTATTCTGTGTCTCTTCTCTTTGCTGAATTTGGGCAAGTTTACAATTAGTTTCTAAGCTTTCCACTTTCTCCTTTAATCTTTTGAGCTCTATATATTGGATGGACACCTCTTCCATAGCTTTTACCAGTTCTGCTATTTTTTCAGTTGAAGTACCTACTGTTGTAGTGGACACAGTTGTAATTGGTAGTGGTGTGGCAGGGGGAGCATTAGGTGCCAATGATGTTGCCATTGTAGAAGGAACTATTGTTGTCACTATGGGGATGGAAGTTATGGAAGTTGTGGCCAGGTCACTTTGTTTGGACTAAATCAAAGTGTCCAATTCCTTCTTTGTTTCTTTAAGTTGATCATTTAGATTTAGGACTAGGTCCATAAGCTTTTCATGTCCTTTTTGTGCTTCTAGGACTTCCATTGTTTGAGGGTGATGCAGCTGAAAAATTTTGAGCTACTTCTTCAATGCAGCAATGTCATCATTATTCTTTTTAATTAGCTCATCTGTTGCTTTCACATCCTTGGGATCATATCCCAATCCTATCACTAAGTCATCTAAGCACTTGATTCTTGTAACTTTGGCCTATGAGGAGGCCTTCTCCAACTGAAACTGAGCTAACCTATTATTTAAAGAGTTGCACAATTGGTGGGCTTCTATGGATTTGTCTGTCAATGTAGAATAAATCATCTCACCAGTTTGCTTATGTAGCTCAATCTGGTCAATGGGATGAATATCCCTTGCCAGTACTTCAAAATCCACACTTTTAAAATCTGTTGTTGTCCTTGGCTACTGAGTGGTCAGCTTGATGAAGGTCATTTTCATTTTCCCCTCTTGAACATCATAGGATGACATAAGCTTTGTCTGATTGGTAGTGGCCATCTTCAAATACTATGCATAAGTTTGGTCTTTCAGCCTCTCATTCCTAGCTTTTATTTCTTTGTATCTCTCTTTGATGTATTGGTCTTTATCTGTTGGAATTCTAAAAGAGGATACCTCAACAATTTGCTGCCTTTCCAACTTCTGAGTGTGTGATGTGGAAGGTTCTAGAGTGCCTCTAGATGGAGTGGCATGCCTGCTCCCATCTCTTTCTGTGCTGGTAACCTTAGATGTCTCCTCTATATATTCTTGTTCAGAGACATGATTGACTCTTTGCCTCTTATTCTATCTTCTCTCTACATAGGCTTGTGATATTGGTCTTTCTAAAGGAGTGGCCCTTTCCCCTGTTTCTCTTGAGGATTTTCTCCTCATTTAGAGGAGTCTATAAGGCTGGGGGTACTCATGATGGCCTCTGGTTTATCTATTTTCTCAGATTGTTCTGGTATATCTAATTTATCTGGTATCTCTGATAGGTCTGTTGCTTCTAATTCTTCTTTTACCTGTGATTCTCCTTGTACCTGTGATTCTCCTGGAACCTGTATGAAAAAACCCTCATCAAGTTGTTTCTCTGTATCAATTAATGTGTTTTCCACAACAACTTCAGTACTATCCCTGTCCTCTAATGTGTTTTCCCTCAATTCCAATTGGTTTACATACTTTTGTATTTCACGGATGCGGTGATGAATATAGGGAGCCATCTTGTTTTTCTGCCTTCTGTTGCAGATGAAATCCAAGGGATCATATCTCCATATGAAGATCTGTTTTAGATTTAATCTTTGAAGGATTAGATCTTCCTCCTTTCCAACTTCTCGACTATTACAAATAAAGGGACTGAATTGGTCTTTGATCCTAAGCTAGGCCTTCCTTTTGGCTTTGAAAAAGTGTACCTCATATGAATTTTTTATCTTCCTGTATTACTCCAGAGCAAATAAACTCATTGGGAGGTATTTAGGTATTTCGTATGGGGCCAGCTCATAGGCATAAATTCTAATCTCAGTGTGGTTTTCGTATAAGTACCAATCCCCCACTTTGGATTGCTTTGAGAGTTGCAGGATCCTCCTTATATCTAAATTGATTCTTGGAGGAGGGTTGCCTATCAACATTGTCACAATGGGATGTACAAATAATTCTATGAAGTTTGTATATGAATATGGGGAGTCAAATTTATGGATCAATGGAGTCCAGCAAATTACTGATCTAGGGTGACCTTTTGTGTCAAGCTTCTGGAGAGTAAATGGGAACTTATAAGCTTGGTAGTATAGGAAAAGATAATATAAAGTAGAAGAATACTTGAAGACTCACTCATTACTCATCCTAAGGAACTGATTATGCATTCTATCAGCTATAAACTTGGCATAATCATAAATAACAATAGGAGGTTGTCCTGGTGTGTATATCGACATGAAAGGCAAGATGATCTCATCTATATACTCACTTGTGGCATAACCTAGGACACTGGATATATTTGCTACAATGTCCTGGCCAAATGGGGAAAATATGGTATACATGTTTAGTCAATTTAGTATCATAAATTTCTCTACATTAATTATCAATCTGGGTATCGTAAACTGATGATGTGTGGTGCACCATATGTGCTTAGTTAACCTTTTTTCTTACTTCGTTGTTTTATAGTTTATGTTGTTTTTGGGGGTTTTGTTTCTTATGTTAGAATATAGTTTCTAAAAAAAGAGAAAATGAAACAAATCAAAACTTTGAATAGTTAGATTAATCTAAGCTAGAAAAATGTCGAAGAAAAGAAAGAAAGAAAAACAAATCAAGTCCCATTCATAACTTTACATATCGCCAATTTCATTCTTAAGGAACTAAAAAGACTCAATGAGACATGAACTTATGTAATGAGTATCCTACTAAGCAAAAAGCAAGAACATGTAAAGATAAACTAATCTACTAGTGTTCTCTATGATCCAATTCACCAATCGGAAAATAGGAAGACTGCTTTCTTGGAATATTTTGTCAAGCATAAATTACACAGTTGGATAAATATGCAACCAACCGAAAGTAAGAACACGTAAAGAAAAACTAATCTATTGTGTTCTCTATGCTCCAATTCACCAATCTGAAAATAGGAAAACTAGTTTCTTGGAATATTTTGTCAAGCATAAATTACACAGTTAGATAAACCTACAATCAACTGAAAGCAAGAACATGTAAAGAAAAACTAATCTACTATGTTCTCTATGCTCCAATTCACCAATTGGAAAATAGGAAGACTACTTTCTTGGAATATTTTGTCAAGCATAAATTACACAGTTAGATAAATCTACAATCAACAGAAAGTAAGAACATGTAAAGAAAAACTAATATATTGTGTTCTCTATGCTCCAATTCACCAATCAGAAAATAGGAAGACTACTTTCTTGGAATATTTTGTCAAGCATAAATTACATAGCTAGATAAATCTACAATCAACTGAAAGCAAGAACATAAAGAAAAACTAATCTACGGTGTTATCCATGCTCCAATTCACCAATCGGAAAATAGGAAGACTACTCTCTTGGAATATTTTGTCAAGTGTAAATTACACAGTTAGATAAATCTACAATCATCCGAAAGAAATAATATGTAAAGAAAAACTAATCTACCATGTTCTCTATGCTCCAATTCAGCAATCAGAAAATAGGAAGACTTCTTTCTTGGAATATTTTGTCAAGCATAAATTACACAATTAGATAAATCTACAACCAACCGGTTGAACACACTTGCATGAATGGAAAATCTAAACTATCAAACTTGAAAGCAATAAAATGACATACTTGAAATGAAATCAAAGCAAAACTTCAAAACAAAATCTACTCTACCTTACATTCTAATGTGCTCCATGACATCTACTTCACATCTCCTTCCATGTTGACAACATTGAAGCTTTATTCAAATTCTTCAAAATTACAAATTACAACAAAGCTCTTCAAAGCTTTCCAAAGCCATCAAAGAAGAACTACAAGCTCCAAGCTAAAGAGCTACCAAAAAGCTACAAGCTTAAGAACCAAAAAGCTAATCTCCCAAATGAAGGAGAGAGATCTCCTATTTATACAAAAAGATGAGAAGCCATCTCATTAATGAGAGTCCATGAATTTATCACTCTACCTCTAGAGTCCTAATCAAAATAAGAACTGATAAGACACATGTCTTCTTAGAGTTTCAATATAATTAGGAGATGTGACACATATCCTCATGATCCCATGATTCTCTCCACTCGAATTCGAATTTGGCCTTAGGGTGCCAGATAAAGGTCTTCTATAAGCCTCCTTTTGACCTACACATGTCAACAATCTCAACCCACATGTTAGATATAAGCATATGCACATTATTTTCTAATTTTTATGCATAAATTCACTTAAAAATGCTAAGAATTAATAAAGTTTGGAAAAACATAAATGTGGCCAATTGATAATGAAAGTGGGATGAATGTAGTGACATAGTAGTGAAATAGAGGTGAAATGGAGGTGATATAATGGACATAATAGTGAAAGTGTAATGGAATTGAGTGACAATTTAAAGACCCAACAATACACATATGGAGTAGGTTCTTTGGGGGTATACCTTTCTTCTACAATTAAGATTTAGATTATTTGGGCCAATCTTGCAGGGCTGAGCTTGGGAAATAAGTCCAACAGGTCTCCAATGGGGAGAAGAGTCAAGTTTTACCTTGGCTGAAGTTGCAACATCTCATTTATTGATTCAATAGTGATAGTGAAAAGTATGGTTTGGTTAGGGGACATCATTGCTATTTGACTAGGGATATAGTGTTGACAATAATACTGAGAGGGGGGGGTGAATCAGTATTATCTAATTCTTTTACCAAATCTTTCTTATTTATTCTTTGAATTATTTTTGCATACCAATACCATAAATAATGAGCATGAACAAGAAAATCAGACAGTCACATCAAAGAACACCAGATATAAGGTGGAAACCCAATGTGGGTGAAAACCACCTGC
>APFE031166207.1:125052-152574 GCA_000404065.3 Pinus taeda | reverse complement strand
GTGTGCACTGGGGTACGCACCCCATAAATGGGTTACCCGCGTATTTGGACGCGGTCCCTGCATGGCATACCTGCGGGTACGCACCTTCTGAACTGTTCTCCTGCGTACTTCTTTATTTTCATCAAGATGAGAGCCATGCCATGGGTGTTTGCCATCAAGTACAACATCTGAAATCATACCAGAACCATAATGCCAACATATAGTGTACATGGCAATAAGGGACAATTTCTGGGAAAATGTGAACTTCAATGAATCGGTACTTGGGCAAATTGAACTCCCAAAAACCAATTTTATCAGCACGGTTCAGGTATTGGTCTCTATATCGACATTATAGTTTGAGAGGGGATTCATGGATAGAGGTTTCCTTTATCTCGAAATCCTTGTCAGCTAGGGGGAGATGTTGTAGGTCAAGATGAGGAGTGGAAATAGGTTTCACATGCATGGCAATTGGGGCAGCCATTCTCAGTTCTTGTCGATTTGAGAATGGGGGAGGTGTTTTTTAGACTTTTATGGCAATGGTGTTTCAATACAGAGTACGCTTAAGTCACTTGAGTTTCCTTTATTAATTTTTCACTTTAACTAATAAAACTCAGCAAGTGGTTCTAAAATTGAGAGGTTTTCCAGTGAATTATGGCTTAAATACCTGGAAATAAGGAAAACTAGCTTTGAATAGGTTGGTTGGAAATTGTGAATGGTCGAAAAGACTCTGTGTAGGCTGGAAAGTGAACTAGGTGCTATGTGGCATCTTTAGAGTGCAATTGGACGTAGGTTGACAGCTTTGACATTCACAGGTACATGCATGAATTCTTTCAGTTAAAAAATGATAAAAACAAAACATTTGGGGCTTTCTTGGCTTTATGCATGAATGTCAATTTTGGCAGGTACGGGTGAACAATGGTTGTTTGTCGTGTAGCGGGGTGAACAATAACTATTTTGGCGAGTAGCAAGTGGCCAGTAATTGGTTTCCATCACACCGCTTTTGTGTGCTCGATGGTATTGGGGGGAGGCAACCCAATTCCATACGTTGAACGACATGTAGCATCGAGGGCCCCACAGAAAACAACTCTTTCTGGGCAGGTATCGTTCGGACATCGGGCCCATCCAAAATGGATAAGGGCTGCCAGATGTAGAGGGGAGTAATCGTACGGTGATTGGGAAGGGGTGTTGCATTGAGGGTAGTGGGGGGGGCCCGACGGGTGACTAAGTGTGGCAACTTTTTGTTAATGAGGGATTAATGCGGGGATTAAGGTGTCAGGGTCATTAGCAGAGGGTTTAATTGGGTTTTTGACTAACTTAATTGTGGAACGATTAGTTAGTGGGTGTGTCAGAGTTTGGGTAGAAAATCATAGTTTATATTTTAAACTAGGGTATAGGGCTAGTTAATATTGTAGGAGTTAAATATATACGGGAAAAGGGTTTTCGTTTGGGATTTAATAAATAAAATTAGTAATTAATAAAATGAGTGAAAAGGGGCACAATACCCTAAGTATATGATATTTCATGCTTAAATGCTCTTCTGATAATAACATAAAAACTTAGGATATAGTGTTTTCGTGGGTTTTTAATATGAAAATGATTTATGTGGGGGAATAATTACT
Source organism: Pinus taeda (assembly GCA_000404065.3). Lineage (NCBI taxonomy): Eukaryota > Viridiplantae > Streptophyta > Pinopsida > Pinales > Pinaceae > Pinus > Pinus taeda. The sequence goes on along the minus strand of APFE031166207.1, from coordinate 150,976 downwards.
TTTCCCAATGTAAAAGTATTTTAACCTTAGGAAAGGAGTATTACTAGGGAAAAATAATGAACTGAAGGTGGGGATGAAATTTTATAAGTGGGTTTTAGTACTTATTGCCTATAAGTCATTGATTCGAGGCTCCAGTCCCTCCAAAAGTCAGAGAAATGCTCTGAGCCTCTTTGACTTAGGGTTTTTAAGTACTTTGAACTTTAATGTGGGAATTTAGTTAAGTAAAAGGTGAAATGAATGAGGGAAGTTAATTAATTTCCTTTGATATCCAATTTCATGCTGGATTGTCCATTTTCCTATAGAAATTTCATGATGGAAAAGATGATAAACATGCTCTTTTCTAATCAATCACCATACTTCTGCAACCTTTCTTCTACTTACCCATCTACTCATCCTACCAATTTCAATTCTCTTTATTAGGGTGCATTTGAGCTAGAAAACCATTATCAAGCATTTTTCTTCTCTTTACAATAGTAAACTAACTAAATCTAACCTTATTACATCCAAGGGCTCAGATTAAACAATTGAGATCCTCTTATTTACTGTACCTATCTGCTTGTCTGCCAAGGTTACACTATTTGGCCAGATTTTTATTCTCTATCTATAGACATGAAATTTAAAGATGAAATATCCAAGTTTAAACATTTTGATTATCATGGATTGTGGGAAAGATTAGGAATTGCACACAATCATTTATTATGCACAAAAAGTAAATATTAGTGGCATTTTGACTTGCACACTTTCATGGTCCTTTTTCTTTTCTCGGGGTTCATATTTTTCATATTTTTTACCTTTTTATTGTTTTTGTCCTCTGATTATTCTCTTAGGACATACCCACTTTACATTTTTAAAATTTTTTAATATGGAAAACATTTGCAGAATGCAAAGGTATGTATATATTACAGGTTTAATCTCAACCATTCAAAAATTATTGTTGATAATAATACTGAGAGGGGGGGTGAATCAGTATTATCTAATTCTTTAACCAAATCTTTCTTATTTATACTTTGACTTATTTTTGCATACCAATACCATAAATAATGAGCATGAACAAGAAAAAGCAGACAGTCACATCAAAGAACACCAGATATAAGGTGGAAACCCAATGTGGGTGAAAACCACCTGCTGCAATATGTCTCTATCTTCTTTCATTAGAAACTCCTTTTACAATGGTCTTGTACTGGTGCAGTCCTTTACCAGTACGCAGGTTGCAACCTGCAGAGAGCTACAACTCTCTCTTGTTTTCCAGTCTCTCCTGGAAGGGAGCTACAACCCCCTACTTCTTTTCAAGGACCACTTTTCATAAATTTTCAAACTGGATCCATATACATCAAACGATCATCAAGTACATGTAAATTACACAGTCAGCTGCAGTAACCAGATCAACAATAACAGAACTAAACCCAAAACACCTTTTCAACAGAAAAATCCGGTCAACAGAAGATCTTTAAGACAGATACACAACTTTCCTTTCACTGGCCTGCGTCGCCATGCACTTCACCCTCTGCTTCTCTGCGTATACCCGCAGAGTTCCTTCTGCTGTACTACGTGACCATGCACTGCTTCTTCTACTGAGCTGCATACAGTACCCACCCAAATGCACTATCGCGCCGCGTACTGCCTTAGCAGGCACGCACTCAGAAAGACTATTGCGCCACGTACGTTTACTGTGCATATGCACCTGAACCACTGTCGCTCTGCGTACCCACGCACTGAGCCTTCGTTGCCTCTGTGTACCCACGCACTGTGCCTTCATCGCCTCTGCGTACCCATGCACTTCCCTTTCATCGCCTCTGCATACCTCTGATTAGGGCCGAAATATAGTCAGATGCTCAGATGCGCTTGAGAGATCACCCTTCACAGATTCGCTTTCAACTTCTCTTTTATAGATCAAGCTTTTAAACCGAGGGCCCAATAGATCTTAAGATATTCAACGCAAAAGGTACACAAGCCAAATGATCTCCTTTGCTTTAAATAGGCAAGCTCTTCCTCAAATCATGGACCAATACCACAGGCCAAAACCATAATAATACAATACCGTCGGCTAGATACCAAGGGTTAAACATAAGAAACCCCACGTGTGCGCGCTTTACTGTCTTGAAATGTGTGCACTGGGGTACGGACCTCATGAATGGGTAACCTGCATGTCTGGACGCAGTCCCTGCACGGCGTACCTATGGGTATGCATCTTCTGAACTGTTCTCCTGCGTACTTCTTAATTCTCATCAATTGAGAGTCATGTCATGGGTGTTGCCATCAAGTACAACATCATATAACCATACCAGAAACATAATGCCAACATTTTGTAATTACGGTCAATATTCATAATTATTACTTTAGTAATTTACATATTTTTAAAGCATGTTCTTCATGTCATTGTCAAAGGAAAAAATCCCATGCCATGTTCTTCATGACCTTGTTAAAAGCGAAAATTTGAGTTTTAGAAAAATGAATGTTTGGCTCCAAAACATCTAGGTTGGTGATGAGCATGAGTATTGCAGCAAGAATGTTGCAACTCTTGCGCTACCAAATTTAATTTTATCAACCCGGTAGTTTGTAACAAACTTAGAAGCGTCAGTGCTATATGCACAAGTACTAGTTCTCACTGCAGGTTGTCACCTGGTCAGCTGGCGTGAGATCACTAGGAGCTCAAGCCAACTTCTATAAATTTCAGAAGAGGCTCTATGTGTGATGAAAGGAAAGAAATATTACTCTACAGATGCTACTCTAACTACAGAAAGGAGAAAGACTCGAATGTAAAGCAAAACCTAGTAAACCCTAATTAACAAGCAAATTCTACTTTTGCCAAAAACACTATGAAAATCATGAAAGGAGTGCTATTACCTACTTCAAGAAGTAAACAACATCTAACCATGCTATTTCTATAAGTAAAAAAGCAAAAAAACATATTTTTGGATTTTTATGTGTTTTTATGTGAATTTAACATGCCTCTAATTTATTGTGTGTGGGTGTGGCAGCAAACAAGTTGCATTAGAGAGCACTTTTGGAGCTTAGGAGGATGTAGGATGGTGTGGATGGGTCCTAGGAGGTCTTAGGTGGCCTTCTAGAGGCCTTTCCCACACTCGTTCTTCAAAAGAAAGCCTACATGTAAAACTACAGGAGGACATAAGAAAACTACACGAGGAAAAGAAGGAAACTACAAGACGCCTATAGGAGGAGGCCGAGAGAAATTTCTACTATTTTGAGGGTGTGAGAGTGGGTGGAAAATGTGGATGAAGGTTGGAATGAGGTTTTAGGGCCCCTAACATCTGCCATGAATCACTAAGAGAGAGAAAGATGATTGGGTTTGCTCAAGGAGGGAGGAAGAAGTTCTACAGAAAATGAAGGAAACTAGGGCAGAATTGAGGTGAGGTTTGGGAGACCTATAGGGCAGGGATCAGATGGAGGGTATGTTTGATGGTAAGTTGGCCTACTTCTGGAAGAGATCTATTGCATACAAACTGACGGTCAACCAAGAAGATCAAGCAACAAATGAAATGAATGCATCCTAGGAAAAACAGAGTTTTGCATTACAATGGCCTAAACTATGATGTATAGAAGGAGACGCTGGGAAATTTTGTAAGAAAGGAAAGCATGCAAAAGGACTATTGCAAATCAAGAAGTGAACATGATAAATAAGATATAAAGAAAAGAAAAAATGGACTATCAATCTACTAGAGAGCTACAAACACTAGAAGTCTTAGGAATGAGGAAAATCTGTGTTTTTGGGGTAGCAAGAGGGTCTTTGCCTCAAATCATGGTCCCAGAGGGAGGAAGAGAGGCCAAGGTGTTGTTACTCTCCTTTTGAATCTTCTCTAATCACTGCTTAACTAGATACAGAAAGCATAAATGGAAGCAAGCTACTAAATCATCAAAAGAAACTTATTCTTAACCATAAGAAAAATACATCTAACAACAAATTAATCTACAAACTGAAGTAAAGCATACAAATACAAGTAAAGAGAAGCTTGGCTACTTGTATTGGGCCATAACACAAGATCTTTAGCTCTCTGAGGTAACTCAGTGCCAGCTCAAAATGGATTCCATCTTCATTTTCAAAAAATAGAAGGATTACATAAAACTGTCATAAAATAGTAAGCTTGAAATTTGAGTAGAGTTTACACAAGCAAAAAATCTGACCCTAGTGAGGCCCTAGGTCTCTCTACTTATATATGTGAAGTTTCCAACAACTTCGTTAAAATCAGGGAGGCTTCGCTCCCAAAAATTGAGATAACTATCAATCATCTTCCACTTGTTCGGTTGCCTTCTAGTGCATGATTCGACTGCTTGTACTCCGAGCTTAATGAAGGGGAATTCGAAGTGAGGAGCAATAAATGAGAGGGATTCCCTCCTGTAAGTCCTCTTCTCTGTCGACTTCAAGTTATTGCTGTAGTTTGGCCACTATATCTTTGACTTTGACCTCAAAATCCATCATTAATCTGCATTAAATACATGTTATACCACATGGCATAATAACTAACTCGACTCACCCTATAAGCATAAATATAATCAGAAAATCATACAATAAGCTAAGAGAATGGTTGATTCGACTAGGTTAGGAGGTAAAATGAGCCCATATAATTACCCATTTATGAGGCTCTGTTAAGGGACAAATTCCCCTAGGGTCTTTGGATTGAAACCCTAGCAGATCAGAGGTTGTCTATACAGAGAAACACACATTCCATACAGCCATAATGCTAAGATAAGAAAACTATATGATAAGGGGCATACCTGGGGGTCCTACGTTTGAGAAGGGTCTTCCGGGGTCCAAACCCTCTTGGAGTTTCTTTTTCTCCTTCAACTTGCAAAACAATCAATTCAAGAAAGTACAACAGTATATGGACTAAACATCATAAAGAAATCATCTTCATAGTATATTGAAAGGTAGTTAGTTATGCAATTAAACAACCATTCACATATGAATCATAACATGGATATCATAAACATGAAGAAGATTTATGTCAGGAACAAAGACAAGTGTTTCTTTTATTATAGACAAATAAAGTATAGAAAGGAATAATTTCACCTGATTCGTCCTTTTGCAGGCTCCAGCCGGAACCGTCCTTCGGATTCGTCCAGTCTCAAGCCTTTAACAAACTCCTTCCATGACTTACTCCATGATATCTCAAATGGTAGATAGACATCATCACACAAGGAAACAAGGGTTTCTTATAAATGGGGGAAGTGCAGGAGGCACTAGGATCTTCAGACCTGGTCAGGGAAATCTTAGCATAATAACCTTTCTCTCTTCTGTCCTACCTTAGGCCTTCCCATTGAAGCCTTTTTACACTTCTCCCAAAGTAGTTTTTTAGTTGGGAATTCGTTGGGAACAGTTGGGCCACAGGCACTAACAGGTGATCAGTAGGTAAAACCCACGATCTCTGCCCGAAATTAAGGAGATTTAATTTTTCTAAGTGTTTTAAGACTTATACGCGGGTTGGGTATACACATACCCACGTATACATGTGTTTAGCTCAAGGCAATGTCATGTATAGGGAATAAAACACTATTTTTTAAATTTGGACCAGGTCTAGAAGGAGGGGTTGCCCTGGGCCATGAGTGCAGCATCACAAACATCAAGAGTGAGATTTGGAGCTATAATAGATGCCCCCTAATATATGAGGTCAGAAGGGCAACATGATGGCTGAAATGTATTAAGCAAGTACATGGAAAGGAAATCTGCCAAGAACTGAGAATGACTTCACCAAAGTTTAGCCTGCCAAGCCACAAAAGGAGATCAGAAAGAAACATTGTCTGAGGCGGGCATACCCATGCTCAAAGAAATTAAAGCATGTCCGCATATCAAGTACAAGCGGATCCACTAAGTATACAAGTATAAAGAACTGGAAAATACATAATAAATCATCTGATCATGATCGAAGAAGTACATGTCTGAATATCACATATAAGAATGTCAATGATGCTGAAGAATAAACCGGATCACTGATATCAAAGACTGATCACAAAAGGTACCAACTGAACATGATGGAATAGGATGGTACTACACTGTAAACTCAGGTGCGAGCATATAGAATGTCGCCATGAATGACTGCAACATATAAGGAAGAGTGGTATCAACTAGCAGCAATAGGAGCAACTATCAAGTGAACCAATGAATGTTGATGCAACCTGAGGTCTTCATCGACCGTCGTGGTACATTTCTACACCATGGGAATAAATGATCTAGAGTCAACCATGTGAGAAATCGTTTGATTACCGGTCATTGATGTATACTGTTAACAAATGCGAGACTACTCACCGATAATGATAATGAGCGTCAAGGTACCTAGTACAATCTAACAAGTGTGAATAGATGAGCTGGAGTTGAACACCTGTAAGAATCTATCAATCAGGAGACAATGATGGTTTCCCACTGTCGATAGTGAAGGAAACTCCCAAGCCAATGTTTTTAGTACTGGATTCTTCCCATTTGGCACCCATTCACAAGGTATTCCATCAGTTCCGTTTAGTGCCTCCACACCCATGAGGGGTGGAGCTATAACAGGCTCATCATCACCCCCATACTGAAGGTGTTCCTCATTCTCTGAGCAACCTAGTCAATCTCTTCGTCGTTTATGGCCCTGGTGGCCTCCTTAGCATTCCAGGCTTCCAATGTGGTCTGCTCATGTTCCCCATAAAATCCTACCTTTCTGTCTATGTCCTTCCACTGCTCCTCCTCTTCTTCTTCTCTTCTACCTTCCAGCATGCCTAATATGAGTGGAGGACTCAGTTTGAGGTCAATCGAGTTGACCTTCAGCCTTTGCATGAAGCACTTGTACATTGGCACTCTTTTCAATGCCTCCTTCAGCCTCATGGGGGAATGGTGTTCCCTGATCTACAAGCTGTGGGGTAGGGTGTTCAATCCTTTAATGCATGCATGCACACTGTACTCCCCAAGTAACCTAAACATATCTTCAAAGTGTGCAATGGCTTGTTCCTGATTGGATAGATATTTAGGGGCAATCTGAGGGTCATTGGAAAGTAGGTTGTGTGTGTTGATGAGTGCCATAGGATCTGATAGTTCAGCTCTTACAATCAATGGTTCATCCGACTCTTTTGTTAACAATATTTTAATTTCTTCTACCCTCAATTATTCATGGTTCATCCATGAGGCCATGGCCATTAATTGCATATCCCCTGGCTTGGCATTGGGGTCCCATATATTCAAGTCTGTGAGGGTCATGTTGTGTAGGTAGAACTCTGTCATCTCTGCTTTGTCTTCAGAGGTGCTTTGGTCACACAAATCCATGAAGTGCTTGTAGTCTTGGAAGGGCATTGTGCCTCTTTGTGCCAAAGTTTTTATTTGGAATTGAAGCCATTGATCCTTCAGATAGAGGCCATAATATTTGGTTGGTGTTCTGCATTGTAATGCTTCCATGGATATGTTGGCCATGTATGCCAAATGAGTCTCTTTCTCCTACAGCTACCTCCTTAGTAATTCATTCTTATTCTCAAGGTGGCTTCTTTTAATGGCTTCTCTGTCTCCAAGAGCACTCAATTCCCTGCCCATTTCCTTAAGTTTGTTTTCCATGTGGCCAATATCCTCAACTGCTTTGGACTTGGCCATCTACATCCACCTATGTGTTCTCACTCTCTCTTTCTCCAATTCGAAAAATAGTGGAATTGCAAAGTTTTGTGGGATTATCTTGCGTCCCTCAAGTAGTCTATAATAGGAGTCAAGATTAAGCTGGGGGTTAGGTTCTTGTAGCTCTTGTGCTTCCACTTTCACCTCTAGCTTTCCTCCTATCTTTTCCTCAAGTTTTTGTGTATGATGTAGTTTGGACAGTGTCTCCTGTAGGACTGTTTAAGCCTCATGTAGGTCTGTTTTGGGGTCATGCAAAATTGCATTTCCCTTCCACGTAGAAGATTTTGGAGTCCCCCTTTCATAGGTTATGGGTGTCTTGGAAGGAGATTCTTTCACCTTGGCAAATGGTGAATCTTCAATAGTAATGGGAGTCTTTGATCAGGGTTGAGTTTTGCCTAGTTTAATTCTAATACTCTTCCTTGCCCTGAAATACATGGAGGTTTTTCTTTTCCTCTTCTGCTTCTGCTTAATTGGTGTACTGAGGGCAGTGAGAGTAGTTGCTACTTCTCTTTCCAAAGTTTCAGGGGACTCTTCTCTTTTCTCTACCCTCCCTACCTCCTTTTCTCCCTCTACTTTGCCCCCTCTATTTTTTTTCTTTCCTCCTTCCCTTCTTGCTCTGCTATGTCACCACTGGCTTCATCTTCTCCTCCTTGCTATTCTCCCTCCTTACTGATAGTAGGACTGACATCATAGGTTAATGGCTTGATGTCATCCTCAGGTGTCATATTTTTGAAAACTTCCCATCCTATAGGCAGTGTAGAGGTATGGAGGGCTTCTTCTACTAGGATCTTGATTAGGCCATGGTGAGCTATTTGTTGTGCATTCCCTACTTGTACCTTGGTGCTGGAGTCAATGAGGGACTGAAGGAGAATGTAAGGGATACTGAGCTTTTGATGTGCTGGGATATCCATGCCATATCTCAATTATTTGAGGATTTTGAAATGATATCCATAAACAATGTTGTGCCTCCCCTCACAAGAAATGTATTTTATCACTTGGTAGCTAACCTCATCCCAGGGATATGGCATACCAGCCCTCCTAACTCCATTGTTGTCTTCAAAAGGGGTTTCATTATCTTGGAAAAATTTCCTCTTGGAAGCCTGGCCAATTGGTTTCTCATCTTTAATCCAAGGCAGCCCAAGAGAGAGGGTTGTGACCCTACTAATGAATTCATGGGTTATTTCAATAGAGAGGCCTCTAACAGTTACAATAGCATGTGTTCTTGTGTGAGGGACCAGAGAGAGAGAGAAAATTCATGGGCAATTTCATCATCAAACCCTCTAAACTTCTCAAAAGAATTCAACCAGTTTTCCCTTGTAAATATTTCCACCACTTGAGGATGTGCATGGAGTCTAGTCGAGTTAGTAGGCTCTTTTCTCATAAACCCCCCTGTCATATTGCTTGTAATTCTTTTGAAAAACCTAATATGGAGGTGGAGATAAAGAATGTTGAGTGAAATAGAAAAATAGAGGAGACTGTGTGTGTGAGTGTTTTTTTTTTGTTTTTTGTTAAACAAATTTTTTTTAGGTAGTTCTACCCTCTTAAAGACTCATTTCATCTTCAATTTGAGACCAATTCTTTCACATTTTGATATTCAACAAAGGAAATTCATGAACCCTACTCCTTTAGACTGAAATTCATGCCAAAAATCACGTTTTCTCCCTTCAAAATGACTCACTGCCCCTCCTGTAGAAGCCGATTATCCCTCCTGTAGATTTCATGTAGATGCTCTTGTAGATTTCTTGTAGATGCTCCTGTAGAAATTGCCGAAAGAAAGAATATGGAGGAAATCAATGGAGGATGGTGAATATGAGGCTGTGGGAGCATAAGAAGACTACTGTGTGGCTGATTTGTGAGGAGAAACTGAAGAAAAGGTGGTAAGAATGTGCGGGGAGGAGTGCTCATTACTTTTTATGGCTATTTTCGGTTATGAGTGCTAAGCTGGCAAGGTGTACATTGCCCTGATTAGGACCATTGGTCCCCACCTGCTTGGTCATCATAATCCCCCTCATAATAATCCCCTCATGACTACGTCATAGTTAACTCTTCCTCCCACTACCTATCCTTGGCATCTTTTGCTTGAGTTGACTGTGCGCACATGTGGGTGACATCTCGGTTAAGTGGAGTCAACTAAATGAATGTGGCCAAGTTAACTTGTCACCTTTCCATCTTTCGATCTCAACCATCTTGTTGCCTTTGTATGATTCCTAATTACACAAATGCAAATAGAGGAGTGACTTAGCTACTTACCTGTGATCTGAGTGTATTTGTTGCCATCAATTGTGAGGTGTTGTGGCTTTCTCTACTGCATGCCTTCATTTTCCTTCATGCATACTATCTCTACTTGCTAATGTATTGTTGTGTGCTTTTGTAGGTTCTTCTTTTGCTGGAGCTGAGATGCATGTGCCTTTCCAACTTACATATGTGCACTCTCTTGTTGTTGGTGATGGACTTCTATGGGATCAGTTGCTACAAGAATTCCTACAGGAGTTGTCACACGAGATGAGTCGATTTTATGGACAAGCTCGACCTCCCTAGTATCTAAAGATATCTAGTGACAAGCAAGCCAATCAAAAACTATATTTCTCTAAATATGCAATTAAAAACAAAGGCAAACAAGTGTTTTAGGCCTACCTTGGGTCCAATGCAAGTTTGTGGAAGCCTCGCTCCTTTGATCCAATTGAGCTCCCTTGTAGCAAGTCTACAAACACAAACAAGCAAACAAATTAAATAGCACCTGAAAAGCCAATGTCATAAAGCATATCCATCATAATGATCAAGGAATTTATGAAACAAACCACATAAGATAATTTATTGAGAAAAATGAATCTGATTGTATTAATTCAAATCAAAGAGGAACTTTACAACCTATGCTTTGATTCTGTACAAGTTCCTCCTAGGGTCCAGCAAGAAGTCTCCTCTACTTTGACAAGTTTCACTCACTTCCCAATGAAGCCAAAAGGTATGTGATCTCTTCTCTCAAGCTTAACTAGGAAGTCTTAATTCCATCAGCATTTACCCTTTAAAATGTTCAGCTTCTAACCTCTCCAGCAACCAGCCCAATGCCTTAATTCATAGTGCAATGGAGGGAAGTTACTAGGTCCTCCTTCAAAGGGATAGCTCCTCTTATCAAGGGATTAGCTCATTCTCTTTTGGGATGCATGAACCACCTTGGAGCGAACAATCCACGTCAAAATTCCTTCTAGAATCATCTAGAATTAACCCAAAGTGAGTTTTTAGAATAAACTTGCGCCTTTTTGACTTTCATAGGGGTCCGCACCCACCCCTTTACAGACAGAGTGAGCAGATCCGCAGGTAACATGAACAAAGGGTGCGAGACCACAGGTAACAGTGAGAGAAAGTGCGGAACCAAAGCTTTATTGATTTTTAATGTCTTTCCCTCATTTTCAAAGCTTGACATGAAGAGCTGAGGTCTAAGACTTGCTTAGGAGGATAGTATAAGTGATGATAGACCCATACTGACTGCAAATAGTCATGGTGACTATATTTTTGTGTAACACCTTTTCCAAAATTCAACATACCACTAGAAATATGTTCTAGGACACTATCCAACTATGTCATTTCCAAGAGCTTCTGAGCTAATATTCTGAGGTAGAATATCCTCCAAATTCAAGGACTCCCAACCATCATATCCATCATTTTATGGCTTCTCCAAAAAGTATGCTACTATGGTGATTCTCTACAAATGACTGCAACAACCATGGGACTCCCCCTGAGCTTGAAACATCAAGCACACCAATTCTATCCAAGTTACCATCACAACTATGCTAATGGACATCAAGGCCAACATCTGCTACCATAGACATTCATGCTAGTTAGTTTACATCAATTCCAACACTCTTGCCAACTGCCCAACACATCGCCTAGCATGATTGTTGACATCAATGCCAACATGCTCACTACCACTAGCCATCCAAGCAGTGCCAAATGTCCAACATAACCTACAAAATGAAGAAGAGAATAGAATATGAAATGGTTTTTGAGGAGGAGAATGAAACTAATAAAGCTAGAGCAAGAGAAAAATAATTTGAAGCAAGAGAACTTGGGATCATCCCTTGCTATGGTAGGTTTGTCAAGGAAAAAGAAATGAATAATACCTCTTTTCATAAAATAATAAGACATTTTTCTTAAAAATAGTTCTTTATCATGTTATTCCATAAATTTAAAAAGGTTAGCACCACCAACTAATTGGGAAAATACCTTTGTGATATTATTCTACTTATTTTAGGGTCAAACCATGGTGTGGACGAGTGGTACCATGGGAATCACTTGCAAGGAGGAAGAAAAATTAATGGCACCATGGGACTTCCTAAAGAAACAAAATTAAGAATGTTAGTTGATAACTTGGCTAAAGGCTAATAAATTGTTAGGACCATCGGACAAAAGTAGTTATAAAATGTGCTCAAATAAAATCTTATCTACAATGACCAAGACTTGGGCATGAAGAAAGAGAAATAAAGCCACGATTTTCTAAAAATCCAAGACATCCAAAGGGGTATAGACAAAACATACTTACCAACTTGATGAGAACCCTCTAGAGTTCCCATTTTCTTAGAATTTGCATTGAATAAACAACGTACTCTTTGAAATGGGAACTGATGCGATTACCTGTTTTTTTGAGGTAGCAAAAAAAACAACCAATATTGAAAAGTGTTGATTCAAAGTACACATATTTGTTTGTAGCATAGTTTTTGACACTTTAAATTTTTGTATGTACATTATTTTTTAGAATGTTAGTGATTTGTAGGATGATTTTAAAAAGTGTTGATTCTGCATCAGGCCCCTTTTTTTAAAAGGTTTTTTTTTTTCGTTTTATTTTTTTTTTTTTTTTTGTAGTGAGATCTTTATTTTTTTTGCAAGTTTAAAGAAAAAGGTCGATTTTTTAAAGTTTCAATATTCTATATATTTATATATCGTTAATATTTCAATGCACATCAAATAATTGTCTCTAAAAAACATAATTTTTAACAATTGACATAAAAATAAACCTTTTTGAAATAATATAACAAAAAATTTACACATTTTAATAATCTTTGCAGAATTGACATGTTAAAATTACAATTTTTATAAGAAAATTTTAATAAAAAATGGTTAAATAATAGTTTTTTTTTTATGAATTTCATGTCAAAAAATAATAATCATAGTTTTTTTCAAAAAATAATGATTCACATAAAAATTAAAGTGAAAATCACATCATACAAATAGTGAACATATAACAACATTAATTGAATACTTATTCTTCTCATAAAATGTCAAAGTCAAAACATTACAAGTATAACTAATTAATAGTTACAAAAAATGAGCTTGATTTCCAAGCATAACTTAAATTTAATCAATAATATCACATAATCCAAACTCTTCATCTTCTATATTTTAATCATTGTCATTTTCCACAATATTTTCTGCTTCAGTGTGCTCATTTTCCTCTTTTGATGGATCTTTGATGTCTGCAAATCTCCCAATGTATGCCTTTCAAATCATTCCATCTAATGGTAGTTGAGGTTTTGTTGCCTTTGTTTCCAAACATGATTCATTCCCTTTCCTCAACCCAATTTCTTGCATTGCATCTAGAACAAATTGAAGAGCATTAATTCTCTGCTGAATAAATTTGCACTATATTTGGTCTTTTTCAATGGCAATGCAATTTCTTCTTTTTTGTAGGAAACATGCTAGTGTTGTACCTAATTATCAAGCACGAAATAAATAATGAAGTAAATTAGTATAATCACATATAAATTAAGAAATAACATATTGAAATTTAATTTTATATAATAAAACTTACCTGAACCTGAGAATAAATCCAAAACCCAATCTCCATCATTTGAATATAAGTTTATAAGATAGTTAATCAATGATTGTGGTTTTTAATAAATGCTAACTATCTCTCCTTTTGCTTCTTTATATTCATATGTTAGTTCATTTACAACAACATCATAAACTAGTACTTGGCTATGACTCTTTCCATCTACCCGATTAAGAAGCATAGACTTATAGCTATCATCTTCTATCTAACTTTCAACATGCATGAACTCACAATCACTTATAATTGATTGATCTTCACAATGAATAAGATTTGACTTTTTCTTGTAACATGAAATAGTAAAAGCTCAATTAACTTGTACATAAATGAATTTTTTAACATTAATCAAACATACAATTTCAACGTCTTACCATGTAAGTAGCTTCCTTGATTTTGTTTTCCACTTGAAGCTTGTCAATAACATTTCCAATTGTGTGTCTGAATGAAATATCACAAATCTCCATAATGGTGATGATGTGACTTCTACAGATCCTATAACCACTTTACTAAGAGCTTGATAAGCATAAGGGTCACTATCATAGTCAATGTTTGGGATATTGAAACCATGGGGAATATCTGCAAGAACTAGGGAATAATCCATTTTAGGTATCTTTTTAGCAATGTCTTCTCAATCACCTTGTATTATTTGATATTGAATAGTGTCAAGCCCATTCCGAATGAAGTGAGTAAGAGTTGGATCAAGTTCAACATTACTAACATGATGCTTTCTCATTCTTTCAATCTTAATTTTTTCAATAAAGCTTCTAAAACTATCTAGTGCTCCATTTGCATCCATCTTCATCTTTAATAAAATAAACAAATATATGTATAAGTTATAAAATAAAAATAGTATACAGATGAATAAAAATGAAGGTATAAATAAACATATCTTTTTAAATGCAAGATAAAAATCTTTTAGTGTTCATGTAGAACTTGAATCTAGGTAGTTTTGTACATCATCATCCCAACTATCTTCATTCAACAATTTAACCATTTGTTCTTGTATTTTCATGTAAACCTTGTGACTAAATAGATAAAGTAAAAAACATTAATATATGATATCTATAACAAATACTACCAACAACGATATATTATATTTAAAAGAAAATTATAATCTAGAAATAAGTAAAAATAATTCAACAAACTTACTTTTGAAATTCCTCACACATTTCGTCCAATGATAATTCTCCTAACTTTACTCCTTGCACTGATCTCCAAGGTGTGACAGCCATATCTTTTGGAAACTACTTCATTTCAGGACCAGATTTACTGTTGCTACATATCAATGGTTTAGACCTTTTTACCTTATGGTTCTTAATGCCAATGTTCCCCCACATGCTAAAAATCTCATTATTAATTCCCATATCTCTCCAGTTCTAAATGTCAACTAGAAAATGTTATCAATACCTCTAAATATATCATTATGTACTTTTCCGCCTTTTGAATTGATTTTTTCATCAATTTGATAGCTTATTTCCACACAACATTCCTTCTAAAATTCTAGACTAACATTTGTCTTATCCCCACCACATTTTTCTTCAAATTCATTATAAATAAATCCAACCCTTCGGATGAAAGTCATAGACATCCTATACTCATTATCTATATTATGATCCCATGCCAATAAATTTTCCTTTATATCTGTTAAACCAACATAAATGATACATTTCATTGTTTCAAAACATGGGATTAGGATATTCCTCCATCAATTGCCTTTGAGCTTCTACAGAATGGTTGCCCCCAAGCACATAATAATTGTATTCAAAACATTTTGGCTTATCAAATGTTTCTTTGTTGGAAAATTGAACTAGATAAACAAGAATCACATAATCAACCACATGAAAATATGGATTGTACCTCATCAATGTCTTCAAGTTATGAACATGCAGGTGGTGTGGCTTTTTATTTTGATATTTAAATTGTCCTCCACTTGTATTATATATTTGTCTGACATTAAGCTTAAATGTATGACCACCCTCAATTAAGTTTGTCTTTGTCAGGTGATGATGAATGCCATTTTTTTTTTGTTTTAATAATTCCATCCTCTAAATAAGCTCCTCGTGTAATGATTTCCCTGCGTTCTTTTGAATTTTCACTAGGATCTTCACTGTTGGCCTTGACTTTTTGAGAATGGTCAACTCTTATTTTCTTCCTCCTCTTTTCTTCTAGATAAGTAACATCCTCATCATCAACTAGACCAAAGACATTCTTGGGAATTTTTATTGTTGGTCTTTTATGGATCTTCTCCTTTCTAACACCAGTTATAATCTCATCCTTAGTAATGGCAACATATTCTTTAGCTTCAGTTTCAACTTCCTCCTCTTCAAAAGTAACACCTCTATATTTGTTATATTTAACCACTATAGGCGTTCTTTGTTGATCCCTTGGATGTAGTTGTATAGCATCATGAATTACTTTTTTATGCTTGATTTCCATATCTTCTTTTGACCCTGAGTAGAAACTACTGACAACATTCATAATATCTTGCTCTATAAAATAAATACCTCTCAACATAATTGAAATATTTTTAATAAAAAAAATTCAAACAAAATATCATATGTCAATAAAAACTAAGTTATAAAAGATATAATGATACATTACAATAATGCAAAACACATAAATATAAATAGCAATACTTATGATATCTTATGCAATCTCATTTATGATTTGTTTACACATATTTGTAGATTCATCTATCGTGTCATACATTGACAATGCAAAGTGATATATAATCTTGTCATGTGACTAGGGAAGTTTTGTAATTACATAAACAACTTCAGTATCTAGTATCAAACACATGTCTAACACTTTTCCCAACACCTCATAACTTCCACTATCATTAGGGATATCAACATATAGATATATCTACAGATGTTGTTCGCCTTCTCTATCTTTCACAAACCATAAATGTTTTTTATGCTTCATTTCCTGTGATTTCTTCGAGTAAGAAATTAACTTCTTATTCTTTGAGGCACTTGATAGATTTGTAGTTATTACCTCATTCTTGGTTCGTTCAATAGTATTTTTTAGGATCCACCTCTAGTTTTAGCAGTCTTTGGTCCCAAAAGATTCAAAAAATATTCCTTGATGCCATTTCCTGTAAAAAATATACACATATATATAAATCAGTAGATTACAAAAAACCCAATAGCTTAAGTAAACAAACAAAAAAAAAACAAAATCTAAAAACAAAAAAATATCAGAAACATGCACATCAACCCCCATGACAAGTTGGATATTATGTTCATACAGGGAACAAAAAATAAATCCATTCCTTAGAAGAAAACTATTTATTTTTTAATTTGTCCCCGATCCCTTGGTAGGCCAAGGGCTGATTCTAAGAATTGGCCCCCTGCCTGCCAGAGGGCTGATTCTAAGAATTAGCCCCCTGCCTGCCAAGGGGTCGATTATGAGAATCGGCTCCTTACATGCCAAGGGTTTGATTCTCATAATCGCCCCCCTACCTGATAGGGGGTCAATGTGCCTTAGTGTCGTGTCATGTATATATCTGTGGGAGGGTGCGCCCGGTCATGGGCATGCCCACCTGGGGCAAAAAATCCCTCTAGCCTACTAGGGGCCCGATTCTCAGAATCGCCCCCTGGCATGGCAGGGGTTGATTCCTAGAATCAGCCCCCTAGCATTTCGGGGCCGATTCTGGGAATCACCCCCCTGGCCTACCAAACACGATTACCAGAATCAGACCCCTGGCAGGCCAAGGGGCCAATTACCAGATTCGCCTTCGGCAAGCCAGGGGTCAATTCTGGGTATCAGCCCCCTAGCCTAGCGGGGGTAATTTTGGGAATCAGCTAGGGGGCCAATTATTCGAATCACCCCCTTAGCTTGTCGGGGGCCATTTTATGTTTTGTCCAAGGCGAGCATGCCCACGGCTAAGCGCGCCTGCTGGTGCCACCCACCCCCGTAGCCCAACCCCCCCAAGGTTAAGGCTGATTCTCATAATCGACCTCCGCCCCGAAGGGCTAGGCCACTAGGGTGGGTGTCGCCGACAAGCATGCTCAGTCGTAGGCTTGCCCGCCGGCGGCACCCACCCTTGCGGCCCAGGCCACCCAGGGGTGAGGCTAATTCTAAGAATCAGCCTCACCCTTGGGCAGGCTAGGCCATTGGAGTGGGTGTCATCGGTAGACATACCCAGCCGTAGGCATGACCATCGGTGGCACCCACCCCCATGGTCCAACCCGCATAAGGCTGAGGGTCGATTCTCATAATTGACCTCACCCCTAGAAGGGCTAGGCCATGGGGGAGGGTGCCACCAGTAGGCACACCTAGCCATGGGCATGCCTGCTGGTGGTACCCACCCCTATGGCCCAACCTATCCAAGGGTGAGGGTAAATTCTCAGAATCAGCCTCACCCTTTGGTCAGATAGGCTATGGGGGTGGGTGCTGCCGGCAGACACGCCCAATCATGGGTGTGCCCATCAGCGATACCCACCCCCATGGCCCAACCCGCCTAGGGTTGAGGCTGATTCTCATAATTGGCCTCACCCATGGATGGGTTGGGCCATTGGGTTGGGTGTCATCGATAGGTGCACCCAATGGCGGCAACCACCCCCATGGTCGGGTGTGTCTGTTGGCAAAAACCACCCCCGTAGCCGAGCCTGCCTAAGGGTGAGGTTGATTTTGAGAATGAGCCCTCACCCCTGGGTGGGTTGGGCCATGGGGATGGATGTCGCCAACAAGTATGCCCACGTGGCCCAGCCTGCCTAGGGGTGAGGGTTGATTCTAAGAATCAACACTCACCCCTAAGCGGGCTGGGTCGCAGGGATGGGTGCTATTGGAGGGCGTGCCCTCAGAATCGGCCCTCACCCCTGGGCAAGCTGGGCAACGGGGATGGGTGCTGCCGACGGATGCACCTAACCATGGGCATGCCCATGGGTGGCACCCACCGTCGTGACCCTGTGCGCCTAGTGGTGAGGTTGATTCTGAGAATCAGCCTCACCCTTGGGTTGGCTAGGCTGCAAGGTTGGGTGTCATCAATAGGTGTGCTAGGCTGTGGGATTTCCTATTGGTGGCATCCACCCTCCTGGATCACCCCTTAGCAGGTTGGGCTGTGGGGTTGGGTGCAGACCATCCCACCCAAGAGTGTTATACAGTAATTTGTCACCGACTTTGCATTCCTTAATCCCGGATATTGTTGGTCCATGTTACTGACATTTGTGTTGTGTCATGCTGCCAATTATGTGTCATTACCTTCCTTGCAATCTCAGGAAGAGTGTCTCATTTCATTATCCTAGGAGAAGACCCTTTTTACCTAAATTTCTGGGTCATCGCGAGTCAGAAGTTATCCCCCTCACGAAGATGGTCAAGTTAACACTAGCCCTAGAAAATTCTTCGCTTTGTCCCTATGTTGCACCCGCAATGAGCCAAATTTGGCAAGTTTTTCAACAACTCATCAAAACTTCGAAATGAAATCGCTTCATGGGTGGTCTTAGGGCTGGTTGTTGGGTCAGTTGAGCTCACCTTTCTCCTCTGGGATAGTTGTTCCTCCTTTTTTGCAACCTCCCTAAGAGATAAGCTCTTCCTTCCTTCACTTATGGGACCTCTCCCTCCTATAAATATCTCCTCCATGAATAAAATCAGCTAGCTTGGATGTAATTGGATGATAGCTAGATATAATTTGATAGTTTCAAGTTTCTAAGAGAGGAGTAGAGGTAGAGAGTGTTACTAGAGTGTGGAAGTAGCCTCATTTGTATATTTGAGAGATGTTTGAGTAGAGTTGACTTGAGAGCTTTCTAGTATCAACCCTTTTGGATAGAAGAGAGAGTCATATGTTCCCTTGGGAGACGGTTCATAAGTAAATTCTTATGGAGACATACCAACAGGACCCCTCAAGGAGGCTTACGACATCAAGGCCTGGTTGTAAGTTTTACTTTGATTTCTATTAATACAAATCAATAGCTTGTTTCCTATATCGAGCGTTAATTATATGTCAATAGCTTGAGGTTCCTTGACTCGTCAGTAGATTGTTTGGTTGTTTTATATTGCATTTGTAGTGTTTCTCTACATGTTATTTTTAGGTATGAGCGACTAGAAGAACAAGAGCTAGAGCAACGCAATGAGGACTTCATCGAAAGTCAAATTGAAGGTAGGTTTTCATAACACCAACTTTCTAAGGAAATTTTCTTTGGTATTGTCTGTGCAGTGACTAGACCCACTCTAGGGATAGAGGGGTTGCCTCTGTATGCAAGGGAACTTACCTGTGTCATAAGGAGTGAGGACCAATTCTTAGAATCAACACTCACCCTTGGGCAAGCTGAACTACAAGGGTAGGTGTTGCCAGTGGGCACGCCCGACTGTGGGTGTGCCTGCCCGCGCCATGTTGTCATGCTGCAGGTGGGCACGCCCATAACCAGGAAGCCCAAGACTGGGCCCACCACGCCCACTGCTGATGTAGTGGCGTCCTGCCTTCTAGAGGGCTGCCGAGTAAGCCAAGCTCATGTCAATTTTTAATTTCTAAAAGGAATCTAAAATTTGTTAATAAAAAGGTATTTATTTTTTACTAGAATTTATTTTTTTGTCTGGTATTTTGCACAGAGATAACAACCCAAATGACACATAACTTCTAGTAAACCTATGGGAGTTTAAGACCTGAACTAATTAAAAGGGAAACTAACCTTTCAAGTGTGATAATATTTCGTTGAATGTGTTGTCAATAACAATGTCGCTGCTCCATAAAATCTCTCCAAGCCTTTTAACGAACCTTGAAAAGCCTTGATGTGATGTGAGGAATAGATAATGAAATTTATGGTATAGAGGAAATTACGGAATTGTTTTACCGCATGGTGAATGTGGTATTGATTTTTTTTATAAAATCTTAACATATAAATCGTGTTATGGTGATATAGTCATTTATGATATAGTGAAAATTACATAATTGTTTTACCGCATGGTGAATGTGATATTAATTTATCTTTTATAAAATCTTAAAATATAAATCATGTTATGGCGATATAGTAATTTATGATATAACAAAAATTACGGAATTTTTTTACCACATGGTGAATGTGGTATTATTTTTTTTTTAATAAAAACTTAACATATAAATCGTGTTATGGCGATATAGTAATTTATTTTAAATGTGTGATAGAAGATATAATAAAAATTAAAAATATATATATTCAATTGTCTTGTAAATGATATATAGTTTAAGTAAAAGAATAATTTAGGTAAAATATTTAGTTTAAAATTTCAATTTAAATATTTAGTTTAAAATATTAATTTCATGAGAAAATTTTAGTTAAAATTTCTCAATAAATTGTAGAAGAAAATTTTGGAGGGAAATACATGAAATGAAATTTTTGGAGGGAAATTTTCATTCTTTAAGATATATATTCTCATTAGGAGAGAGTGCATTTGTATCATTCAACCTCTTCTGCTTGAAATCCATGGATTCTTCTGATAGTGAAGTTTCACTTTGTGAAGCATCAACATCATCGTCACGTAATAACTCTATTCATATTGATGAATATAATGAAAATTATTTCACTGTTAATAGAGAGTCAAATCTTCCACTTAGTCCTAATCCTAAGGACTATGAGAATAGCACTAATGAAGGCAGGATGAAGAATTTCAAATAAATAAAGAGTCACGATTTCCACTTAGTATTAAGCCTATGGACTATGAGAGCAGCAGTGATGAAGATCATGATGAATAATTTCAAATAAATAGAGAGTCATTGTTTCCACTTATTCCTAATCATATGGACTATGAGAACAACAGTAATGAAGGTCGAGATGAATAATTTCCAGTAAATCAAGAGTCATAGTTTCCACTTAGTCCTAATCCTATGGACTATGAGAGCAGCAGTGATGAAGGCTAGTATGAAGAATTTCCAATAAATCGAGAGTCACAGTTTCCACGTAGTGCTAATCCTATGGACTATGATAGAAGCAGTAATGAAGTCCAGGATGAATAATTTCCAATAAATTGAGAGTTACAGTTTCCACTTAGTCCTAATCCTATGGACAATGAGAGTAGCAGTGATGCAGGCCAGGATGAAGAATTTCAAATAAATAGAGATTCACATTTTCCACTTAGTCTTAATCTTAAGGACTATAATAGTAGGAATGATGAAGGTCAAGATGAAGAATTTCCAATAAATCGAGAGTCGCATTTTCCACTTAGTCCTAATCCTAAGGACTATGAGAGTGGTAGTGACGAAGGGAAGGATGATGAATTTCCAGTAAATAAAGAGTCACATTTTCCACCTAGTCCTAATCCTAAGGACTATGAGAGCAGTAGTGATGAAGGGTAGGATGAATAATTTCCAGTAAATAAAGTGTCACATTTCCAATTATTCCTAATCATAAGGACTATGAGAGCAGCAGTGACGAAGGGTGTGATGAAGCACTTAGTCCTAATCCTAAGGACTATGAGATCAGTAGTGACAAAGGGTAGGATGAATAATTTCCAGTAAGTAAAGAGTCACATTTTCCATGTATTCCTAATCCTATGGACTATTAGAGTAGCACTGACAATGCACATGATGAATAATATCCAATAAATAGAGAGTCAAAATTTCCATTTAGTCCTAATTCTAAGGACTATGACAGTAGCACTAACGAAGGGCAAGATGAAGAATATCCTCCAAGTTAGAACTTCAAAAGAATAGATGATCATAATGAGGGTAATATTCCTCTTAATGATGATGAAAATTCTTATACATATGATGATGCAATGATGGATACGTTGCCAACAAATATTGTATCAAGGAGTAGGAGCAGAGCGGTTTGTATCAATCCAAGATGTTCTAGTAATACAAGAATTTCTATCAGTGCTCTCATTTCAAGTGAATGTTTTCAAAAGGATTGCTTGAAACATATGGATTTCAAGTTTGCATTGGATAAAAGGAAGAGATATTTGTCAATGAATGAAAGCATACAAAATTCATATTTAGTGGGGTGCATGCAATCTACATCGCTAGGTTATGATTATCATATTGGGTCTTTATTTATCAGTAGAAAGGCTTTCAAAATGTTTCATTCAATGGGTAATTTTCGTCTGTCAAGGATCCAAGAAAAATTGCAAAAGGATCTCACATTTTATTTAGAAGTACGTTATAAATGACACTTTGGGCCATTATCAAATACTACAATGTCATGGATGAAAGACTTCTTTTTAAAGCATGGAGAGTGTATTCCAAATAAAGAGACAATACATATTCTACATAGTTTCTCAAGACGATAAATCTATAACTTATACAAAGAATATGCAGAAGATGTTGAAGGAAATAGTAGATTTATTACATATCAATATTTTGTGAAGATATGTAAGAAAGAATTCAACAATGTTTGTATTCCTAAGAAGACAAGGATGGGGTTTGCAGTACATGTGTTTCTCTTAAATAAAAAAGGAATAAATGTGAAGGGGAAGAAAGAGGTAATTTTTTTATAGCATTAATTTTTAAAATTATGTAGTAATCAACTACGAAAATGTATTTATTAATGACTTTCTTTTATGTTGTGTAAATTCCATTGTCAAAGCACTTCAAGAGCATCGCGAAAAATAAACATGTGAAAGGAAAAAGTTGTACAAGCATAGAAATAAGTGTTATTATAATCCAAATAAATATTTGGGTTTTATAATTGATGGTATGGACCAAAAGAAAACACTTCTACCAAATTTTGTTCGCACACCCAAAAATTTATAGGAGGAAAATGTTATTCAGTATCAATTGGTCAGTTGTATGGTCTTCAATGGGAAAATGTTGCCAAGAGTATACTTCACAACTCCAAATATTCATAATGATGAAAATCTGAAAACAACCACAATTCATGATGTGCTTTCTCATTGGTCTAGTAATCTTCCTAAAGTTTTGTATCTACAATTGGACAACACTTATCGTGAAAATAAAAATCAGATTGTTTTTGGATATCTAAACATGTTTTTTGAATTGAGAATTTTTCAGAAGTTAAAGGTTGGTTTCCTTCTTATTGGGCACACTGATGACCATATTGATCAGATGTTCAATTGTTTTTCAGTAACATTGAGGAGGAAGGATGTTGGGAGCTTTTCATCATTAATTCAATGTATTAAGAAATCATACATACTAGAGCCTACTTTTCATGTGTTGGAAGAAACTATTGACATGCAAAGGTTTATTCTAATATCACATGGTGAGGAGAAATGCATTGAACAACTTAATCACATTAGCTTCCAACATCAATTTCATATCAAAAAAATTGATGGGAAAACACTAATATGGGGCAAGTATTAAACTACTATAGAATGGGCGTCATCATCAGGTTTGGCATTTTTGAATTTCATTCCAGATCATCCAATATTTGCGTCAAATATATTGTTATTACAATCAGTTGTTGAAGTTCATAATGCATGCAGGGATAATAGAGATATAAATTATTGTGATTGCCTTGAAGAAATTAAAAAATGTATTAGATATACATATGAGTACTTTGATATTGTTGATTTAGTTTGGTGGGAGTATTTTTTCAATAATCAAAGTGACATTATTTCAAGAACAACAAATGAAGATATACCTTTGAAAACTCCATTTTTTTGGCCACAAAATGTGTCAAATGAACATCACGAAAGAAACATTGTTGAACAACAACAATCTCAAGGTATTATTAATTCTTCACGAGTAGAGGAAAGAGAAATGTATATTGGCTCCAAAAGCTCTTGTGCACAATATGAAGCCATGGAAGACCTTTACAGGGGTTTATTATAGGATATTAAGGAGAGTTGCATGATCGCAGTGCTAGCAAATGGAGATGCCAAAGCCTATCTATTATGGGTTGCTAAGTTTATAAAGTTCATTACAGAAAATGAAGATGTTGTAGGTGTTGAAGTACATTGGTATGCCACAAATACACACCCATTCAATGGGGTGTACAAGCCAGAGATGGTATTTGATAAAAAAATTGGCGGAAAGAGAAAAAGAAAGGGTACAAATATAAATTGTCACCGCACAGACCTCTTAAAATTAGAGGATGTTGACATACTTGTTTATTACTTCAATTTAACAAAGTTATGAACTCTTCACTTCGGGATGATAAAGATTCTGAAGAGGTTGTTACTAGAAGAAACAGTGTTGAGATGGGAGTCTACTGAACCCAGTCATAGATCTAGAAGAATTTTGAAACTTGAAATGTTGGGCATGCATGTGGACTTAGATGGGGCACTAGTTGATGAAAGAGAATAATATGGAACATATTCATCTGCATCTAGTCATTCATTTGAAGATCCGAATTTTGATGGTGTGCAAGAATATATGAGTGATTTTGAATAATTGTTAAGACGGTTTATATAATTGATGTTTGCATCGTATCTTGAAATAAACATTTTGATTTCCATATGACGTTAAATGAAGTTATGGGTCATTTTTATGTTTGTTGGATTATATGTTTTAATTATGATGAATTTTATTGTTTATAATATCCACAATGCAACAATAACTTAGAGATATAATTTATGTTTCATTCAATCTACAAGTATTGACATTTTGATTAATTTAGTCATGTAATTTGTTCATAATATCATGGCTTAAATGTGTTGAAAACTTAGAGTTTTTTAATTCTATGGATGAAAATTTTTCCATTTTTTTTATCTTTAATGCTACGGTTGAAAACAATTAGAATTTTAACAATATTTAGTGTCATGTTATTATATGTTTAACAACATGGATGGAAAATGATGGAACTTTAATGCGTTTCGGATCCATTCTTTTATCTTTATCATCATTACTACAAAATGTTGAAAGTATACATGGGAAAGAAAAATTTTATTCTACCAAAACAATTAGTGTGTTTTTTTTCATTTATTTTGCACAAAAAAAATTGGTTTTACTGTCATTTTTTAAATATGTGGGAAATTAACCCTAGAAAAAAAAACATGATTCTAGAATACACACTTTTCCCTTTTTGGACTATTTTTCATGTTTTTTGGGTGTTTTTTGGCTAGAGTTCTCGTTTTGAGTTTATAATTCTCGTTTCAAATTTTACATTGTTAAAATCTATTTTTACCCCATTTTGAAAATTGGTGTGAATGATAACACCCCATTTTTAAGGGGTTAAATTACCACCATGGCCTTCATAGTAGCATAGTGTTATAAAAAAAATCAACCCTAGAATCAAAAATGGTACTAACAACAACATCATTTTTACTTTTCAAGGATAAAACTACAACCTTTTTTGAAACCTTTGGACCTAAAAGTTGATATTATTTCAACCAAAACCTTAGATTAAACCCTCAAATCGAAAATTGGTACTCCCCATAGCGGACTCCCATTCTTATAAGGATAAAATTGCAATTTCTTGAAATTAGTGTCATTAACAAACGATATCCTTGGAACCAAAATCATAAAACCAATGAAGGAATTAAAACAAGGAAAATTTTAAGAACCCCCCCTAAATTTATATATATAATAAATGGGCGAATCTCCATGGTATATAGGAAAAATGGAAGGCGATTTTATCAATAATATAATATGTATATATAATTTTTTGGCGAATCTCTCACCGAGCATGGCGAATATTTTACTCAAT
>APFE031166207.1:85227-125042 GCA_000404065.3 Pinus taeda | reverse complement strand
AAAGGGAAACTAACCTTTCAAGTGTGATAATATTTCGTTGAATGTGTTGTCAATAACAATGTCGCTGCTCCATAAAATCTCTCCAAGCCTTTTAACGAACCTTGAAAAGCCTTGATGTGATGTGAGGAATAGATAATGAAATTTATGGTATAGAGGAAATTACGGAATTGTTTTACCGCATGGTGAATGTGGTATTGATTTTTTTTATAAAATCTTAACATATAAATCGTGTTATGGTGATATAGTCATTTATGATATAGTGAAAATTACATAATTGTTTTACCGCATGGTGAATGTGATATTAATTTATCTTTTATAAAATCTTAAAATATAAATCATGTTATGGCGATATAGTAATTTATGATATAACAAAAATTACGGAATTTTTTTACCACATGGTGAATGTGGTATTATTTTTTTTTTAATAAAAACTTAACATATAAATCGTGTTATGGCGATATAGTAATTTATTTTAAATGTGTGATAGAAGATATAATAAAAATTAAAAATATATATATTCAATTGTCTTGTAAATGATATATAGTTTAAGTAAAAGAATAATTTAGGTAAAATATTTAGTTTAAAATTTCAATTTAAATATTTAGTTTAAAATATTAATTTCATGAGAAAATTTTAGTTAAAATTTCTCAATAAATTGTAGAAGAAAATTTTGGAGGGAAATACATGAAATGAAATTTTTGGAGGGAAATTTTCATTCTTTAAGATATATATTCTCATTAGGAGAGAGTGCATTTGTATCATTCAACCTCTTCTGCTTGAAATCCATGGATTCTTCTGATAGTGAAGTTTCACTTTGTGAAGCATCAACATCATCGTCACGTAATAACTCTATTCATATTGATGAATATAATGAAAATTATTTCACTGTTAATAGAGAGTCAAATCTTCCACTTAGTCCTAATCCTAAGGACTATGAGAATAGCACTAATGAAGGCAGGATGAAGAATTTCAAATAAATAAAGAGTCACGATTTCCACTTAGTATTAAGCCTATGGACTATGAGAGCAGCAGTGATGAAGATCATGATGAATAATTTCAAATAAATAGAGAGTCATTGTTTCCACTTATTCCTAATCATATGGACTATGAGAACAACAGTAATGAAGGTCGAGATGAATAATTTCCAGTAAATCAAGAGTCATAGTTTCCACTTAGTCCTAATCCTATGGACTATGAGAGCAGCAGTGATGAAGGCTAGTATGAAGAATTTCCAATAAATCGAGAGTCACAGTTTCCACGTAGTGCTAATCCTATGGACTATGATAGAAGCAGTAATGAAGTCCAGGATGAATAATTTCCAATAAATTGAGAGTTACAGTTTCCACTTAGTCCTAATCCTATGGACAATGAGAGTAGCAGTGATGCAGGCCAGGATGAAGAATTTCAAATAAATAGAGATTCACATTTTCCACTTAGTCTTAATCTTAAGGACTATAATAGTAGGAATGATGAAGGTCAAGATGAAGAATTTCCAATAAATCGAGAGTCGCATTTTCCACTTAGTCCTAATCCTAAGGACTATGAGAGTGGTAGTGACGAAGGGAAGGATGATGAATTTCCAGTAAATAAAGAGTCACATTTTCCACCTAGTCCTAATCCTAAGGACTATGAGAGCAGTAGTGATGAAGGGTAGGATGAATAATTTCCAGTAAATAAAGTGTCACATTTCCAATTATTCCTAATCATAAGGACTATGAGAGCAGCAGTGACGAAGGGTGTGATGAAGCACTTAGTCCTAATCCTAAGGACTATGAGATCAGTAGTGACAAAGGGTAGGATGAATAATTTCCAGTAAGTAAAGAGTCACATTTTCCATGTATTCCTAATCCTATGGACTATTAGAGTAGCACTGACAATGCACATGATGAATAATATCCAATAAATAGAGAGTCAAAATTTCCATTTAGTCCTAATTCTAAGGACTATGACAGTAGCACTAACGAAGGGCAAGATGAAGAATATCCTCCAAGTTAGAACTTCAAAAGAATAGATGATCATAATGAGGGTAATATTCCTCTTAATGATGATGAAAATTCTTATACATATGATGATGCAATGATGGATACGTTGCCAACAAATATTGTATCAAGGAGTAGGAGCAGAGCGGTTTGTATCAATCCAAGATGTTCTAGTAATACAAGAATTTCTATCAGTGCTCTCATTTCAAGTGAATGTTTTCAAAAGGATTGCTTGAAACATATGGATTTCAAGTTTGCATTGGATAAAAGGAAGAGATATTTGTCAATGAATGAAAGCATACAAAATTCATATTTAGTGGGGTGCATGCAATCTACATCGCTAGGTTATGATTATCATATTGGGTCTTTATTTATCAGTAGAAAGGCTTTCAAAATGTTTCATTCAATGGGTAATTTTCGTCTGTCAAGGATCCAAGAAAAATTGCAAAAGGATCTCACATTTTATTTAGAAGTACGTTATAAATGACACTTTGGGCCATTATCAAATACTACAATGTCATGGATGAAAGACTTCTTTTTAAAGCATGGAGAGTGTATTCCAAATAAAGAGACAATACATATTCTACATAGTTTCTCAAGACGATAAATCTATAACTTATACAAAGAATATGCAGAAGATGTTGAAGGAAATAGTAGATTTATTACATATCAATATTTTGTGAAGATATGTAAGAAAGAATTCAACAATGTTTGTATTCCTAAGAAGACAAGGATGGGGTTTGCAGTACATGTGTTTCTCTTAAATAAAAAAGGAATAAATGTGAAGGGGAAGAAAGAGGTAATTTTTTTATAGCATTAATTTTTAAAATTATGTAGTAATCAACTACGAAAATGTATTTATTAATGACTTTCTTTTATGTTGTGTAAATTCCATTGTCAAAGCACTTCAAGAGCATCGCGAAAAATAAACATGTGAAAGGAAAAAGTTGTACAAGCATAGAAATAAGTGTTATTATAATCCAAATAAATATTTGGGTTTTATAATTGATGGTATGGACCAAAAGAAAACACTTCTACCAAATTTTGTTCGCACACCCAAAAATTTATAGGAGGAAAATGTTATTCAGTATCAATTGGTCAGTTGTATGGTCTTCAATGGGAAAATGTTGCCAAGAGTATACTTCACAACTCCAAATATTCATAATGATGAAAATCTGAAAACAACCACAATTCATGATGTGCTTTCTCATTGGTCTAGTAATCTTCCTAAAGTTTTGTATCTACAATTGGACAACACTTATCGTGAAAATAAAAATCAGATTGTTTTTGGATATCTAAACATGTTTTTTGAATTGAGAATTTTTCAGAAGTTAAAGGTTGGTTTCCTTCTTATTGGGCACACTGATGACCATATTGATCAGATGTTCAATTGTTTTTCAGTAACATTGAGGAGGAAGGATGTTGGGAGCTTTTCATCATTAATTCAATGTATTAAGAAATCATACATACTAGAGCCTACTTTTCATGTGTTGGAAGAAACTATTGACATGCAAAGGTTTATTCTAATATCACATGGTGAGGAGAAATGCATTGAACAACTTAATCACATTAGCTTCCAACATCAATTTCATATCAAAAAAATTGATGGGAAAACACTAATATGGGGCAAGTATTAAACTACTATAGAATGGGCGTCATCATCAGGTTTGGCATTTTTGAATTTCATTCCAGATCATCCAATATTTGCGTCAAATATATTGTTATTACAATCAGTTGTTGAAGTTCATAATGCATGCAGGGATAATAGAGATATAAATTATTGTGATTGCCTTGAAGAAATTAAAAAATGTATTAGATATACATATGAGTACTTTGATATTGTTGATTTAGTTTGGTGGGAGTATTTTTTCAATAATCAAAGTGACATTATTTCAAGAACAACAAATGAAGATATACCTTTGAAAACTCCATTTTTTTGGCCACAAAATGTGTCAAATGAACATCACGAAAGAAACATTGTTGAACAACAACAATCTCAAGGTATTATTAATTCTTCACGAGTAGAGGAAAGAGAAATGTATATTGGCTCCAAAAGCTCTTGTGCACAATATGAAGCCATGGAAGACCTTTACAGGGGTTTATTATAGGATATTAAGGAGAGTTGCATGATCGCAGTGCTAGCAAATGGAGATGCCAAAGCCTATCTATTATGGGTTGCTAAGTTTATAAAGTTCATTACAGAAAATGAAGATGTTGTAGGTGTTGAAGTACATTGGTATGCCACAAATACACACCCATTCAATGGGGTGTACAAGCCAGAGATGGTATTTGATAAAAAAATTGGCGGAAAGAGAAAAAGAAAGGGTACAAATATAAATTGTCACCGCACAGACCTCTTAAAATTAGAGGATGTTGACATACTTGTTTATTACTTCAATTTAACAAAGTTATGAACTCTTCACTTCGGGATGATAAAGATTCTGAAGAGGTTGTTACTAGAAGAAACAGTGTTGAGATGGGAGTCTACTGAACCCAGTCATAGATCTAGAAGAATTTTGAAACTTGAAATGTTGGGCATGCATGTGGACTTAGATGGGGCACTAGTTGATGAAAGAGAATAATATGGAACATATTCATCTGCATCTAGTCATTCATTTGAAGATCCGAATTTTGATGGTGTGCAAGAATATATGAGTGATTTTGAATAATTGTTAAGACGGTTTATATAATTGATGTTTGCATCGTATCTTGAAATAAACATTTTGATTTCCATATGACGTTAAATGAAGTTATGGGTCATTTTTATGTTTGTTGGATTATATGTTTTAATTATGATGAATTTTATTGTTTATAATATCCACAATGCAACAATAACTTAGAGATATAATTTATGTTTCATTCAATCTACAAGTATTGACATTTTGATTAATTTAGTCATGTAATTTGTTCATAATATCATGGCTTAAATGTGTTGAAAACTTAGAGTTTTTTAATTCTATGGATGAAAATTTTTCCATTTTTTTTATCTTTAATGCTACGGTTGAAAACAATTAGAATTTTAACAATATTTAGTGTCATGTTATTATATGTTTAACAACATGGATGGAAAATGATGGAACTTTAATGCGTTTCGGATCCATTCTTTTATCTTTATCATCATTACTACAAAATGTTGAAAGTATACATGGGAAAGAAAAATTTTATTCTACCAAAACAATTAGTGTGTTTTTTTTCATTTATTTTGCACAAAAAAAATTGGTTTTACTGTCATTTTTTAAATATGTGGGAAATTAACCCTAGAAAAAAAAACATGATTCTAGAATACACACTTTTCCCTTTTTGGACTATTTTTCATGTTTTTTGGGTGTTTTTTGGCTAGAGTTCTCGTTTTGAGTTTATAATTCTCGTTTCAAATTTTACATTGTTAAAATCTATTTTTACCCCATTTTGAAAATTGGTGTGAATGATAACACCCCATTTTTAAGGGGTTAAATTACCACCATGGCCTTCATAGTAGCATAGTGTTATAAAAAAAATCAACCCTAGAATCAAAAATGGTACTAACAACAACATCATTTTTACTTTTCAAGGATAAAACTACAACCTTTTTTGAAACCTTTGGACCTAAAAGTTGATATTATTTCAACCAAAACCTTAGATTAAACCCTCAAATCGAAAATTGGTACTCCCCATAGCGGACTCCCATTCTTATAAGGATAAAATTGCAATTTCTTGAAATTAGTGTCATTAACAAACGATATCCTTGGAACCAAAATCATAAAACCAATGAAGGAATTAAAAATAGGTGGTATCAATAGCATCACCTTCTTTTTGGACTTAAAATCGTAACATTTGAGAAACCATGACCAAAATCCCAATGATGTTGCAAAAAAAATTATTACATAAAAATTAAGAGAAAAAGAATGGAAAACCAAAATTAAAAGCTAAATAAAAATAAAATTATAAAAATCGTTTTCATTTAAATAAAAAATAAAAAAATAAAAATATGCGTTTAAATTTTAAATTCTCAGAAAAACATAGTTTAAAGAAATTGGAAAATCCCCCTTTAAGAAATTAATATGAAAGTTAAACTAATAAAAAACAAACAAAAAAACATTTACCAAAAAAAATCAAAGTATTAAAAACATTTTCTTAATTTGATATAGTTTTTTAAATAACATAAACAGAATAAAACTTTATAGTTTTCCCCATAAAGGGTGATTATGATGACAACACACTGGCAAATAAATCAACATGATGGCAAGGGGTGGTGGAGGTTTATGCCACCTCTCACTTGGCTTTGGAATTTTCATAGCCCTCATGAACATGACGGATTTCAAATGAAACCTTAAGACTAGTATGGGGGATTATGTCGGCAAACTTCCCATTATTGTATCATTATTGTGCAAGAGATTGATTCATCCAAAATGTTTTCATTGTAGAGGCAAGTGTTGGAACCTAATTATTTGGTATTCTCTAAATGTTTTTGGTAAGAACCCACATAGTTTCTAGTTAATTGTTGTTATGTTTATTTATCTTGGAATGTTGTTTGAAATGAGAAGTTTTTTAGTATATAGGGGAAAAAGCATGTAGCTGTTTGGTGAGAGAGGGTGTGTTTGGGTGCAAAAATGATGGGTCAATCAAGCTCCTTGAGCACTAAAAAAGTAGCTCAATCAAGGGTTAAAAACAAACCCTCGATCAAGCATTATGATTAGATCAAGTTTTAAGGCTTAACTGATCCCTAAGGCTCGATCGAGCCTTTTTTTATTGAATACCTCTCTCGCGGTCTATGAACACCATTTGCACAAAGCGTGGGTAATTTCATACCTCGACCAAGAGTGTGATTGTAGCTCGACCGAGAGTATTAGAGCTCAGTCGAGCAATTGAAGTATGGACCGTTCAAATCAATCTCTCCAATGACGCCGCCAATGTCACAGAGGCTCAAACAACGGTAGGTATTCTATATTTTTTGTCTTTCTTATTTAAATTTTGTTTTTTTACCCTTCAAAAGAACTTAGAAAATCACAAAACTAGCCAAGAAAACCACCAAAAACCCTTCAAAACAACTTATTAAACCACAAAACCAACCTAGAAAACTAAAAAAAAAAAAAAAAACTTTCAAAAAACAACCTAGAAACACTTCGAAACCACAAAAAAACTATAATTTAGGGTTTAATTTTTTTTTTCTTACTTTGAAGGTAAAAACCTTTTTTCTAATTATTTTTGTTTTAAAGTTTTTCTTTAGGATACTTGTGAAATAAATTTTCAAAATTTTTTTAATTTTTTTATGTATTTAAATTTCTAACAAATTGACTGAAAATATGCCGCAAAAACTCCAAACAAAAACAATGAAACTATAACTAATAAATAGGTAAATTAGGAGCTTGAGATTGGAATGATGAATATGGTTGCTCATTTGAACCTCTATTTATAAAAAAAGATTTATCTTATTTTTTATTATTTTAATTTAATTAATTTATATTTTAAATATTTTTTTAATAATATATAATACGATTTTAGTTTAAAAAGAATAATTAATCTTTAAAGTTAAAATATAAAATTATAAATTGTTTTATATCTATATAATATATAATATATAATATATATCATATATATATATATATAGTATATAATATACGAAAACATTTAACTTAATTATATATAATATGTAACTATGTATAATTATAACACAATACGCGTGTGAGTGCGCGCGTGCGCGCACACACACACACACAATAGAGAGAGAGAGATAAATTATAGCATAGCATAATTTTATAACTATTTAACCTAACATAAAATTATTTAACATATATGTATTATAACATAGCATGTTGCAACATAACCATAACTATAGTTCATGACATAATTATATAATTATATATATTTAACTAAATTATAAACTAGTTTTAACATCACATAGCAATGTATTATAGTTCTATAAATATTGTTTATAACATAGTTTTATAACTATTTAGTTCATAACATAAAGTTATTTAACATAGCTAGAACTCTATAATTATTTAACATAACATATAACAATAACTATAGTTCATAAATATATAATTATAAAGATAACTATATATATTTAACTATTATAAGATTATAACATCACACACACACATATATATAACATAACAACAAAACTATAACTAAATAGTTCATAACAGATATATATATATATATATATATATATATATATATATATATATATATATATATATATATATATATATATATATATATATATATTTCAACAATGCATCATTGATAGATACATTAAATACATCATGAAAAGTGCCTTTGGTTTAGTAAATAAAAGCATGTAGATTCTTTTCTAATTTGTACCATATTGTTTCTTTATGTAGTGTTTTGTACAAGAAACATTGTCTTTATGTGCTTGCACCTAGTACATATCATATGTCAAAGTCAAAAATTAAGAACTTAAAGTCTATTGGATTATTTGATTGGCATGAAATTTTATTAGTTTTGTAGACAGGTTTCTTTCAATTTTTTACATATATATTTATAAATTCATTATTTAGAAATGAGAAAAAGTGTGAAGGTAGATTTGATCACTTCTTTTGATTGGGTTTGCTTGAAACTCAATAATTTGGTTGATAAATTATCAAAAACTAGATTCTAAATTTTAGGACTCGAGGCTAGATTATTTTGCTTACGTTTGAAAATGGTTTTTTTTTTTAACATCTTTTCTAAGTCAACGTTTTTTTCTTGGATTAATTTATATGTAATATATGTAATACTTTAGTAAAAAAAAAAATCTTGGATAGTTATATTATATGTATTATATTATATATAATATGTTGAGGAATCCCATATGCGTGCCCCAACTGTAGGCCATCGCAGTGTGAGGGGTTTTGTTATACATGGTTCTATTATACTAATAGATCACCTAGCCCGCCAAGAGTTCACAATCCACTCATAGATTTTTCCTCCAACGCAAGTCAGAGTGTCAGAGGCAGTGTTTATGTCTTTGTTGATGATCATGCTACCTCTAGTGGACCTTCTTCACCTATTCCAAGTACACCTCTTGCATTTTAAATCCTCTTTAAACTTTATGTGTTTATGTCTTGAAATTTCCTTTAATTTTTAAATTGTCTTCAACTGATGTGTTTGAATTTAATGTATATGTTATTATGCTTCTAGTTTTTTAATTATATATCTTAAATTATGTTTATGATTTTCAGGCCCTCAGCAAGCTGAATTTGAGGATCATAGTACAACATCAATCCCTTAGTGGGATGATGCTACAACTCATTTCACATTAGAGGATGTTATGACACATCATACATGTATCACAGAAGAGAAACGTAACATCCCTACAAATTCACCAACTTTTCTTAGTTTATCTTTGTGTTAGTTAGAATCAATAGGTTGATCGATACATACCATAGGTCGAGCCCACATAGCCACTAATTAGGAGGCATGAGGTTAGAGGCCCAGATATGTGGGAAGTGGTGAAAGAGGCCACCAAGGAAATTAATGATTATGGGGAGTTGTTTGACATCCCTCCGGATCGCCCTGCTAAACATAAAGGTCTAATTCCACTAAAATATTTTAGGAATGTTGATGTAATCCCTTTGGTGTATGATAGATTCATTGTAGCTTGGCGCGAGTTCCCCCACCATGACCAAGTTTCCATTTATTTTACCAAGCATTTCTATGTAGAGTTTGTGTTACATATGAGGACAGATTGCACTGATAATGGATCTCGTTATTATGGACCTAGATTCAGACATACCTATGAGCGTGATGGGGCTCGTAGGGACCCTAGGCATGTACCACCACCTCATAAATTATTTCCACTACTGTCTTAGAGCTTGGTATTACCGATAGAGCTAGAGGAGTTAACGCAACTCGATGGTGAGACCAGGGAGACTATTGTAGACAACATGTCGACATCATTTCCCAGTGTAAATGTTGCATTGGATGGAGATATTAGGAGACCATCACCATTGTCTGGTGACTTGCTCGTGCCCTTATATGATGATGCATTTATCACAAGTTTACTCTTTTACCATCTTTTGACATATACATGTATGTATCGTGATGCCATTCTTAAGGCTTGGAGGGTGCACGACCTATATGACATATACCAAGTACATATATATGATGAGCCCCATTAAGAGGTACATTTTGAAGATCATTATTCCATCCTCCAGCCTTAAAATTATCATTCTCTTACATTAATTCACATCTTTTGTTATATTATGCTTAATAAGAGGATTAAAAGGTGTTTGTCAAAGTATGTAGCCTAATGTGGTTTAATTACAGGAAATGAAGCATATTTTAGGCTATTACTATGTAGGGGCTTGATGGAGACAACTAGGAGAGAATCTAGGGGGTTTTTCCACCTCCTTAACTCCCTAAACTCAGCGTGGTATAACATTATCCTCTCTCACTAGTTTGAATTCATTGGAAGTTGAGTGAATCATAGTCCAAGTGAAGACCAAGATGGACAAGATCCACCATTTTCAAGATCAAGGAGGGAACCACTCCTACTTTCAAGGGAGTTGCTTCCACTTCCCTTTTGTATAAATAAACTAGAAGAAGATCTCATGAGGATTCGAAGTTATTGTTCAGCTAGGGGTAGCTATTGAGCTTCAAGCTTGACATTGTTACTTTAAACTTTTATGTGATGTATTAGACATGTACTTTTTGATAATGAGAAGTTGGATTTTAAGTTGCATCTGAGTTGGTTTCAGAGGGTTTAGACCCTTGGATTTGGGCTGAACCTAAAGGCTTTAGTCCCTCTTTTTGTACTTATGTTTCTTCTTGATTCCAAGCAGTTCAAAGTGTGTTGCATTTCAATAGATATTAATCTATAAAAAACCTCTGGTTGCAGCCTCTATATCACCTCTCTTGTGGGAGAATGAGTGGAAGGATTCACAACCATAGTCCAAAAATATTGTGTTTATGATTTCTTGGAATTAGATTAGTGTTAGTTTTCCTATTTTCCATTTTATTTTTGCAACTTATAAGTCATTTTAGCGATAAAATTGGCGTTATGGCATAAACTAGATGTTATTGAAATTCAACTCACCTTTTCCATCATAAGTTATCCCATTTTTTCAATGATGAATGGATGCATGCATGTGATTTACTGAAAGGTTGTGTTGACTACAAGAAAGGGAACCTGTACCACTTTCATATTAAGATCCTTTAGCTTCTCTTTCCACCTCTAATTTTTGTCCCAAAACCCTTATTTTATAAGTCATTTTTCCTAATACACCAAGAGCACTCATCTTAGTGCAAGATGGGCCTCTAAGAGGTCCTAAGCTTGGCTAAGGGATCAAACCGACCTCCCTCCATTTTCTTCAACTTCCATCCACCTCTCCATACCTTCAAGACATCATTTTCACCTTCAAAATCCAATCGGATGCCCTCCTATAGCAGCCGAGGCCCTCTTGTAGCATTATAGGCCTCCTCTAGCAATCACCTATAGAAAACTTGTAGCATCACTTTCCTTCACCAGTTTTGATCCCCATTGCACCTTTGACTTATTCTACATGCATAGTGATCGCCATATATGATTTTATGATCAGGGAAAGCTCCTAGGCCACTACAACCCTTCCTTTTCTTCACTACAAGAATAGAGTAGAGTTAGTTTCTTTATCACAAGTATGATGCAAGTAGGTTACTAATTTACAAGCAGGCATGAAGTAGGTAGATGTTTCAAGAAATTCTTATTGCTAGTTTGATGAATTATGCAGGATAAATTAGCTTCCTTTCTGTAAGCATATTTGGTAGTTTAATGAATTTTTCAAGATAAAGGCTTTCTTTCTACAAGTAAATTATCTGTTGTCCTTTCATTAATTAATTAGTTAGCATTTACAAGTTGAGCCAATGGAATTTCCACTTTCATAGTTATAGGTAAGTTCCAATTGTACCTTTATCAACAAGCTTTCATTCTAATTCAGTGGGAGGAATGGTCTTTAAGCACGTTTGATCTAATGTCATAACTAAGGGTGCATGAGTGGAATCTTATCTGTTGTGCATATAGCATTGTCACATCTAAGTTTGTATGAACCCCAGTTTATAATTTGAGTTGAATAGCCCTTGGGAGTTACAACATTCTTAGTGCAATACTAGGGCTCACCACTTTTTGGTGTTATTTTCAGGGAGGTGTCTAAGTAGATGTTGTTTCAGCTTAAGCATTGTTTTATGTTTGCCATACAATTTTTGAAAAAGAAAAAAAAAACAAAAAAACAAAAAACAAAAAAAAATTCTTGCATGCCTCATAGGAGTAGGGATAATCAAGGAAAATTCTTACTAAAAACCCTCACACCCTCAAACAACCAACCTTCACTCTTCTTTGATGACTGTGAGCTTCCCTCTCTAACTACAGGGGAGTTAGAAGACCCTCTAGGGTAGCAACCTGAAATTTTTGAAGAACCTATTTGGGAATAAGAATAACCCACTTCACCTACCCAAACTATGGCTGAAAATGAGGATAATTGTAGGTTTTAACCCTGTATAGAAATTACCTATATACAAATTCCAAAAAAACAGAAAATAAACAATAGTGAGAGTATAAAACATAAAATAAATATACACAAAGATTTTCCCCTAGATTCCAAAACCGGAACTATTAGATTAATTTTTCATTATATTCCTTTTAGTGTTACAATACATATATATACATGTCGAAGCATTGATAAACCCCAATCCATTAACCCTGGATTAAAACATAATCATAGTTCCCTTAACCGAATCTACAAAATACCGTGGACAAAAAACCATCATGCTCAAAACCATGTGTAAAATCCATGTGCAAAAAAATAGGTAGGTCCGCCCAATTAATATAGGGTCCAAAAAAAAATCTTGGGGCACTGCTCCAGACCCTGTGCAAGGGAGCTACCGCCCCCCTTGTTCCCACCCCCCCCACTCGTGGGTTAGTTGTGGAAAGAATATAACACACACCCAACATTCTCCCACTTGTTGTTTTGTTTCCACAGGGGGCCACAAGAGAGCTTAGTCACTCATCCAGCCCTGCAACACCCATTGTTTATCTAGACCAAGAAAACTTCTCAATGGTCACACACTTTGTCAATGCATCTGCAGTGTTCTTCAAAGTGTCCACCTTTACTAACATCACCTTTTTTTCCTCAACTATATCCATCGCAAAGTGATACTGAACATCAATGTGCTTTGTCTTGTTAGAAAATTATATATTACAAAGCAATGGAACACATAAAATATTGCAGAAATATAAACACAAAAAACACATAAAACAAGAGAGACATAGATATACGTGGTTCACCCAGTTTGGGCTACGTCCACAGAGAAACAACCAATCCTTTTTTTTATATTATCCAGAAACTGAAGAGAGACAACCTACAACAGATCCATTGTAATTCCCTCTTTGCTCTCAATCTCCTATCTCTTCCTCACTTAGAATACAGATATACATAGACGCAATAAAATTCTCTCATATATAGCGAGGGGTTGCCTTCTAGGGAAAAAAACCCTAAATTAAGCATAACTTCTACCATCAGATCTTCGCCTAATGAACAACCCCGTTTGACTACAAAATTACAACATTTGACCACCCCCCTACAGCAAATATTTTACGGGCGGTGATTCCACCCCATTACGAATTGGGGTCTGATGTGGCGATACCTTTGAATACAGAAGATAATCAAGCTCCACACCCAACAATCTCCAACTTGGAGACTGATTATAGCAACTCCACCACTGCTTCATTTGTTGGACAATGACTCCACTTTGGACCTGGTTGTTTCTCATCTTCTTTCATACTTGAAGACCAATTAAAACTGAGAAAATTCTCAATTTCTCCCTGGTTACAACTTTTGTTAACATATCGGCAAGATTCTGGCTAGTGTGTATCTTTTCCAGCTTCAATTGTCCATCTTTCAACATTGACCGTATGAAATGGTACTTGAGCTGTATATGTTTAGTCTTGGAATTCATCCAGAAACCTGTTATCACTGAAAAGATTTCAAAGGAAAAGGGTAAGGTAAGGGAGAATTGGTCTTGGTTATTCTCAAGTTCCTTTCATGCATAAGAAGCACTTGGCAAACTCAGGGTCAGCATACATCAGAGTTCTTTGAAGGCTCAAGCAAGGCATGTAAGGTAATCCTAAATTTGGATATAGATTACATTTTGAAAGTTTTCCTTGAAGAATGGTGT
Source organism: Pinus taeda (assembly GCA_000404065.3). NCBI lineage: Eukaryota > Viridiplantae > Streptophyta > Pinopsida > Pinales > Pinaceae > Pinus > Pinus taeda. The sequence continues at coordinate 110,931 of APFE031166207.1, read as the reverse complement.
TTATTGTATTCAGTTTTGAACAAGCTTCATGACATGTGGAGAAACCCATTGTTACATATTGTAATTTGATGGACCATTTTTGTAAGACAAAAGGAAATATTTTTGAGGATGGGCAGCTGAAAGGGACTATTTACAAGGTATAAACATCAATCAAAAGGTAAATTTAAGAAATGAAGTCATATCTCACATGATTTTGGTGAAATTTTAAAACTAGCTACGAATCCATGTTTTCGTAGCGCAGACAGTGTAAAAATCCTATTTTGCGCTACGAAACCCCTGTAGCAGCCTATTTTAGCAGAAAAAACTCTGTTTTCTGCGTTTACTAGTACATTTCCAGAAGGGTTTCTGAGCAGATGAAAACTTAATTTTGAAAACTAAAAGAGGCTTTTATTCCTAACATACCAAGCTACAAAAACCTCTTTAAGTTTCCTCAAATTCATTCTGAGCTGGGAGAAATAGGTGACCAAAGTTGCGCTACGAAACTGCTGTAGGTGCAGTTTTTCATCTCCTGTTTGCCACGTGTTTTTCAAGGACAGTTTCCGGACAGCTGGAGAAATGTTTTAAAAAACCAGGAGAGGTTTTTGTTCTGGACAACATGAGCTTCAGTTTTGTAAAATATGGCATGGATGAAGAGATAAAGGCTCTACAATTTTCAAGGATATAAACCTAAAAAACAGGGAGACATGTTCCCTAATTTCTAGGGTTTGTCATCAGCAGTTGGGTGACCACGTGGGAGGCCTCATCAAGTTCGATATCATGGAGTTGTAGGTGTCAAATAATTTGTTAAATGTTTAGATAAGGTTGTTTTGATCATAATGAGGAGTTAGACTGCTAATTGTTTTAGGTCTCTAGGATTCCTAGTTAGGTGTCATTTGCATTTAATAGTTTGTTTTATGGTTAGAATAAGTGTCACTGATGGCAAATTCGAATTCTCTTGTTGATGGATGATGGAATCCTATTTGTAAATGCTTTATATAGAGCATGAGGTGGAATTAGCAAAGGGTTGAAGACTATTTGGCTCAACTGCTGCTTTATGCTATGAGCTACAATCAGTAATGCAGAGAGGTTTTCTTGAACAGATCTGAGTTCTCATGGAGTTAATATTTTCTTGATCTATATGTTATTTTGATAAACTTGCAGTAGATCTTATTGTTAATACTCAGAATTCATATCTAATGCTCTGACTTCCTTTAACAATAAGATGACTGTGTTTTATATTTGAACCACCAGTACTAGATTACATTGTTATTGTTCAGAATTCACAATCATGTGCTCTGATTTCTTTTAATGATGTAATGATTATGTTGAGAAATAGATCTCATTGCTATTACTCAGAATTCATAATCTTATGCTCTGACTTCCTTTAGTAATGAGATGAATGTGTCTTTCCATAATCTTGTGAGTAAATCACCTTTGAACTATCAGCAGTAGATTTCATTACTATTACTCAGAATTCATTATCTATGCTCTGACTTCTTTAGTTACTGGAATTATTGTGATGACCTCTTTTTCCTTAATGAATTATTTTTGTTGAAAACCCTATTTGCCTCATCTTTCATGCAGAACCTTGCCACTGAATTTATTGACTTGTTGACTCCATAGCCCAATGTTAGCAAGCCTTCATCTTTTCACTCAACACACAAACCCAGATAGAGTTAGCATCTATTTATCATAAATCAATATCATTAATCCTTTGAGAGAGCCCTCTCAGGTTAGGGAGGCTAATCCCTAGCTAAAAGCCTGGTTTGAAATAGTTACACTAAGATAGTCTGATCAGCAGCCTATCAGGGACCTATTTTGGTGATAACATAACCTTTGTAACCAAATCATTTCTTTACTAGCCTCTATAGTAGCAACATACTCTGCTTCTGTTGTTGAGAGTGCAACAACGCTTTGCAGTTTTGAGACCCAACTGACAGTTGTTCCACCTACAGTAAACACATGCCCTGTTGTGCTTCTCCTGTTATCTCTATCACTCACAATATTTGCATCAACATATCCCTGTAGAATAATGTTTGAACCACCAAAGCATAATGCTTGATTTGTGGTACCTCTCAAATACCTAAGAATCCACTTCACTGCCATCCAATGTTCCTTTTGTTCATGTACTTGCTTACAACTCCCACTGCATGTGCAATATCAGGCCTTGTGCAAACCATTACATACATTAAGCTTCCAACTGCTAATGCATATGGAACTTTAGACATATGAGCCATTTCTTCCTGAGTCTTGGGACACTCCTCCTTACTTAATTTAAAATGGCTAGGCAAAGGTATACTAACTAGTTTTGCATTATACATATTAAACCTTTTCAACACCTTTTCTATGTACTCACTTTAAGAGAATGTTAATTTGTGATTCTTCCTGTCTCTAGTTATTCTCATACCAAGGATTTGTTTTGCAACACCCAAATCCTTCATTGCAAATGAGTTTTCCAATTTTCTTTTGAGCACATTTATTTCCTACATGTTAGAACCTGCAACAAGCATGTCATCTACATACAATAACAATATAATATAGCTGCCATCATTTTTCCTTTTGAGATAAACACAATGGTCAGAATGACATCTAGTATAACCTTGATCAAACATAAACCTGTCAAATTTTAGATACCACTGCCTTGGAGCTTATTTTAAGCCATACAAGCTCTTCTTTAACCTGCACACTAGCTTCTCCTTCCCTTTTACCTCATATCCTTGTGGCTACTGCATATCTCTTCCTCCAAATCCCCATGGATAAAGGTTGAATTTACATCTAACTGCTCAAGATGCAAATCTTCAGCTACTACTAGACTTAAAATAGTTCTAATTGAAGTCATTTTAACAACAGGAGAAAATATCTCATCAAAGTCTATACCCTTTTTCTGTGCAAACCCTTTCACCACAAGTCTAGCTCTATACATTTTTCTACCTCCATCTTCTTCCTTCAGCTTGTAAACCCATTTATTCTGCAATGTTGTTTTACTTGCAGGCAACCTGACTAAGTCCCAAGTCTGGTTATGTGCTTAGGAGTACATCTCTTCTTTCATGGCTTGCTCCCACTTCTTCCTAGTTTCCACCTTCATTGCTTCTTCATAACATTTTGGTTCACCAGAATCAGTGAACAATACATAATATAATGAAGGAGAGTATCATTCAGGGGGTCTACTTATCTTAGTAGATCTTTTAACACCACTTCCAGGTGTTTGAGGTGCTTTTTGTTGTTGTGGTTGATGTTCTGGTTGTTGATCATTATGATTTTCAGGCATCTTCACTTTCCCTGTGATCTCGTCAAGCACTGTATATTCTCTGTTTTCTTTTTCCTGTTTCTTTTCCTGTAGTTGATCCTTATACAAAACCTTTTCATTGAATATGACATATCTGCTCCTTTTTACCTGTCCATGCCTCCTCTGGAATACCACCATCCAAGGAACTTGAAGGCCCTCTGTTTATTAGATAAACAACAGTATCTATAGCATCTGCCCAAAATTGTAATGGCAATCCTGCATGCAATCTCATGCACCTTGCACACTCCATGATTGTCCTATTCATCCTTTATAACACACCATTTTCTTGTGGTGTTCCTGGAACTATCTTCTCTCTACGAATTCCATTCTTTGAACAGTACCTATCGAACTCTTTGCTACAATATTCACCTCCATTGTCTGATCTGAGACACTTCAACCTTTTTCCTTTCTCATTTTCAACCAAAGCTTTCCATTTCTTGAAAGTATCAAACACATCAGATTTATTTCGAATACAATAAATCTAGGTTTTTCTGGTTGCATCATCAATAAAAGTAACATATTAATGAGATCCACCAAGAGATGATACCTGAGCAGGTCCCCATACATTTGTATGCACAAGCTCTAATTTTTCTCTCTTCTTTTCTTTCCCAACTCTAAGGAATCTAACTCTTTTTTGTTTTCCATAAACACAATTCTCACAGAATTTTAAATCAACATGCTTCAAACCTAGCAACAAATTTCTTGAGTGAATAATCTTCATCCCCTTCTCACTCATGTGTCCGAGCCTATGATACTACAATGTCGTATCTTCTATTATAGAGGTTAAAGCATTAACAAAATTGGAAATACCATTGTATAAATACAATGTACCAACCTTTCCTCCTTTCACTATTACCAGGGATCCTTTAGTGACCTTTCAGGTTTTATTTGTGAAAGTAGTTACACAACCTTCACTTGCCAACTACCCTATTGAAATTAGATTTTTCTTCAGATCTGGACCATGCCTTACCTCCTTCAATAGCCATTGATTTCCATTTTGTTGTTTTATGAAAACTGTACCCATTCCACTGATTTTACAAGGTTTATCATCACCCAATCGAACTTGTCCAAAATCTCCTTGAACATAATCATAAAAATGTTTCCTATCAGGTGTGGCATGGAATGAGGCCCATAAATCTACCACCCAAGCATCAATAATATTTTCTAATGAAAGAATCAAAGCATCTTGCAACACATCACTTGTTACATTCACTTCATGATTAGTTTCTTGCTGCACATATCCTTCTTTTCCCTTTCGAGACTTGCAGTCTTTATTCAGGTGTCCTTCCTTCCTGCATTTCCAGTACACTATCCCTGATCTGGACTTGGATCTGCCTTTTCTTGACTTACTGTGATATCCAGGGCTCTTTCCTCTTTCCATTTTTCTTCCCCTAGTCTCTGCAATCAAAGAATTACCTGATGTCTCACCGGAGCTTTTCCATCACATTTCCTTGCTAAGGATTGCACCGACAACATCATCAAACTTTAAAGTACTAGATCCAGAGACAGATTTACTAATGGCCATAACTAAACCATTCCAACTTTCTAGCAATGAGCACAGAAATAACAGAGCCCTAACTTCATCATCAAAAGTTACCCCTATAGAACTTAACTGACTGGTAACTATATTAAACTCATTTAAATGATCAGCAACAGATCCACCTTCTGACATCCTCATATTAAATAAACGCTTCATAAGAAATACCTTATTTGAGGCAGAGGGTTTTTCATATAGTTTGATTAATTTCGACATTAAACCCTCTGTTGTCATTTCCTTTGAAATATTAAATTCTACCGACACTACTAGACACAACCATATTGTTCCAAGTGCTTTTCTGTCTAGAATATTCCATTCTGTGTTGGTCATACTCGTTGGCTTCTTTGTCTTTCCGCTTAATGGTTAGTACAAATCTCTCTGGTATAAATAATCTTCCATTTGCATCTTCCACAACTGGTAGTTTTGGCCATTAAATGTTTCGACCCTAAACCTACCATATTCTGCCATTGCTCCCACTCGAACCAAGAACCCTTCTCTCCTGCGAGTTTATCAACCAAATAGACCTTCAACTTTGATACCAGTTGTTAGAAAATTATATATTACAGAGAAATGGAACACATAACATATTGCAGAAATATAATTAACATAGAAAACGCATAAAACAAGAGAGACATAGATATACCTGGTTCACCCAGTTTGGGTTATGTCCACGGAGAAACAACCAGTCCTTCTTTTTATATTATCCTGCAAACTAAAGAGATACAACCTACAGCAAATCTGATGTAATTCCCTCTTCGCTCTCAATCTCCTCTCTCTTCCTCACTCAGAATATAGATATACATAGACGCAATACAATTCCCTCATATATAGCGAGGGGTTGCCTTCTAGGGAAAAAAAACCTAAATTAAACATAACTTCTACCATCAAATCTCTTCCTAATGAATGGCCTAGAATGACTACGAAATTACAACATTTTACAAGGCAATTTTACATCTATTCTTAGCTTCGCGGGCTCTACTAGTGGGGAGGGTTCCCAAAGGTTGCAGCCGCCCCCCCAGACCCCCCTGCAGTGAATATTTTACGGGTGGCGTTGCCCCCACATTACGAACTGAGGTCCAATGCAGCGATACCTTTGAATACAAAAGATAATCAGGCTCCACACCCAACATGTCTTTGAATGATAAGCAGAGTTATTTGCTAAGAAAAATTCACTTTGGCTATCACAATCTATCCTTATAGCTCGTTCTACTAAGCCATACTTGAACACATTATCTACAACCAAACTGCTTCCTTGCTTGCATGAGTGGCTGCAATGTATTCTGCCTCTATAGTTGAAAGGGCCGCTACAGACTGTCTCTTACTCATTGAACTGACTGCACCTCCAAATAGGTTAAACACATACCCACTTTTAGATCTTCTCTGATCCATATCTCTAGCCCAGTTTGCATCAACAAAGCCATGGATGTCCAAAACTTTGTCCAATCGTGGTATTCCTTGCTAGCACAAACCATAATCACTAGCGCCATGCAAATACCTGAAAGCTCACTTCATTGTTGTCCAATTCTCCTTCCCTAGTTTTGACATAAAAATTTTCAATACTCCCACTGCATTTTCAATGTCTGGTCTAGTACAGACCATTTCGTACATCAAGCTACCAACTGCACTTGCATATGGAACATGGGACATGTCTTGGGACGCTGTTCAGCACATGACTTTACACCTACAGGATTAGGAACCTTCATAGTTTACTATCATGCATATTAAACCTATGCAACATTGTCTCGACATACTTCTTATGCTTTAACTAGAGCTTCCTCTTTTCCTGATCTCATTTAATTTCCATGCCCAAAATATAGTTTGCAGCACCAATATCTTTCATGTCAAATTTGGAGGGTAATTGGGTCTTCCATTCTTGGATAATTTCTTTTTTATTTCTAATCAGCAACATATCATCCACATACAAGACCAAATAAATAACACATCACTAATTAATTTAAAATACACATAGTGATATGCTTTTGTGATTGTTTTAACCCATACAGAGACTTTTTTTAACCTGTATACCAAATCTTTCTTACCCTTCACTGCAAAGCCTTTAGCTTGCTTCATGTAGATCTCTTCTTCCATATCCACGTGAAGAAATGGTCTCTTCACATCCATCTGTTCAATCTCAAAATCAAAAGCAGTAGCAAAAGATAAAAGTAATATAATAGAAGTTACCTTGGCAACATGAGAAAAAATATCACCAAAATCAATTCCCAGCACCTAGAAATAATCTTTTTCTACCAACCGATCTTTGTATTTCTCCACCTTACCTTTTGCATTCATCTTCTTCCTATACACCCATTTGCAACCAATGGGTTTCCTTCTAGCCGACAACTCCACCAGATGCCAAGCCTCATTTTTGTGAAAAGATGCCATTTCATCAACCATGGCCTCTTTCCAGAATTTTACATCCTCTAAATATATGCTTCCCTCATAGTTTTGGGATCATCATCAGTAATAGATAAATAAAAATTTGAACAGAGAGTAGATGGACTATACCTTTTTGGTTGCCTTCTTTCTCAAATTGATATTCTCACAGCTAGAATTTGTGGCTTTTCATTTTCTGATTCCTTTTTTGTTGTAGAGATTGATTCTTCCTCCTTTAGTTCAAACTCTATATTATAAGGTTCCTTTAGTAGGACTTCATGTTTAATAACATCTTTCACCTCTCTAAACACCACATCTCAGTTGTACACAACCTTCCTTGTTTCTAGGTTCCAAATCTTATAACCTTTTAAACCATCCTTATACCCAATAAAGATGCACCTTTCATATTTACTATCCAACTTTTTTCTTTTCTCCTTTGAAGCATGTACATATGCATTGCATCCAAATACCCTCAGAGGTGAAAGAGAAGGTTTCTTGCTAGTCCATACCTCTTGTGGAGTCTTATCCTCCAATGCTAATGAATGTGATCTGTTGACCAGATAACATACAATCTCTACCACCTCTACCAAGAATTCTTGTCCTAACTCGGCACTACTGAGCATGATTCTTTCCTTTTCCATCAACATCTTGTTCATTCCTTTTGCAACTCCATTTTTTTGAGGTGTGTATGGAGTAGTATTCTATTGTGCTATACAACAGTTCTTACAAAACTCTTCAAATTTCTTCTTGCAAAACTCTCCACCATTGTCTGTTCTCAACACCTTTATCTTCTTCCTAACTGGTTTTCCACCAGAACCTTAAATTCTTTAAAACTTTCAAAGGCTTAAAATTTCTTCCTGGGGAAATATTTCCATGTATCCCTTGATAAGCCATCTATAAATGATACATAGTACAGAGACTTACCCAGTGATGGAACTGACACAGGTCCAAACACATCACTATGCACAAGCTCTAATATCGATTTCGCCCTCTTAGCACCAGAGGGGAAACTCACCTGGTTTTACTTCCCATATACACAATTTCACATAAATCAAAATACAGAGAGTAATTAGAAACACCTTCTACCATTCCATTACCATGAAGTATTTAAAGGCCCTTCTCTCCAATATGTCCAAGCCTTTGATGCCATAGCATGGTCTTTTCTCTAGAGACTGCTAGATTTTCTACTCCACTTCGATGAATCACAAAACTATTGCACCCATCAATAATAGTGATACCCTAAAGCTTGTAAAGAGTTCCAATCTAAACTCCCTCCATCAATACCACTGCTCCTTGAACCATCTTGCAAGTGTCTTTCTCGAACACTATTTTTACACCTACATCTTCCATCTTGGTTACAGAAATCAGATTTATGGGCAATGCAGGAATATGGAGAACACCTAGAAGTGTTCTAATCCTTCCACCTTGCAACTTCAACTTTACTTTTCTGTGACTAATGATTCTAGCCTTCATTTCATCCCCTAAGAAGACATCACCACCATCATATTTCTAATATTCAGAGAACCACTCCCTATCGGGAGTGAAGTGAAAGGATGCACCTGAATCAATCAACCATGGCTCATGATCTACATGTGTACTTGAAGAAGAAGTGAAGAACACATCCCAACCTTCATATGAGGTGGATTTTGCCTCTACGGAAGGAGCATCATTAGATCCCTTTCCTTTCTTAGGAATTTTAGATTTACAGTCCCTTTTGAAGTGCCCTTCCTTTCTGCATTTCCAACACACCTTTATAGGCTTTCCTCGAGATTTAGATCTCCCTCTAGATTTAGATATCCCATTCAAGGACTTATTTTTTTTTCTATTCTAGGACTGTCCTCGTACAGACAAGGCATCGCCATTCTAGCCCTCCATATTTTTCCGTCTCATCTCCTCTTACAGCAAATATGAGACTATTTCATCAAACTACAAGGCAGTTGCATTGCTAGTTATTGCAACAACCAGACTATCCCACGAATCTGGTAGAGAACACAACAAACTGATGCACTTATCTTCATCTGAAATTTTAATACCAACAAATAATAATTGGCTTACTGTTTTGGAATTTTAGTGTCTTTGGATAAATTCCTAAACCCCTAGACTAGTAGCTAAGTCTAGAACAATAGTGCAAAGCATTCTCTACTTTTTCTATAACCAATGGATTAAATAAGACAGTAAATAAGCCTACCTGAAGCTTTCGCCTACTCCTTATCTCCCTTGACCAATTCTGTCACTTATTTCCTTACTTAATTCGCTTGAAAAGTACCTGTACACAGACAGAAGATAAAAACTGATCAAAGCATATGACAATGATCTATTGATTAAACATACAATGGAATCAAGTGCATAATACACATATGAAAGCATCAATAAACAATACAAACATATGGAAAAATATTTGAACACTTTATTAGTAAAAGGAAGAGTTACAACCCAGTTTTCCTGATTTAGTGTCACTCCTCCAGTTCAATCCCATCCTCTCCTCATAACAAGCAAGACATTTGGACATCATTACAATACTTCAAACCAACTCAAGTCTCATACTAACAGAATCTCCCTATAATTCAATGATTTCCAACCCCTGATCACTTAGATGAGTGGTCTTTTCATAGGTGAATGAAGGAATTTATGCCATAAATGGTGACAATGAATGCACTCCCAAACTTAGGATTTAGTTCCATGGAGGAAGGGATAAAGGGATTGATGTTCCTTAACTTCCTCCCTCATCCAATTTCGAGCCCAAAGGAGTGGATAGCCTTGGGAAACTTCTATCAACATCCTATGGATAAGAATATTCCAAAACCCAATTCATATTTCACTCAAATTCGCCCAGTGCAGGCCAAAGAGGGCTCAAGTGTGTTGCAATGCACCCTGGCAGTGTACTGGGCTGCACTGCAGTGCACCCTGATAAAAGCATGTTTACGCTAATCTTCTTAGAGGTAGTTTTTGGATGATTTCAATCGTGGAATCTCTTTGGGAAGGAGGCATTCTGATGGTTGACTTCATTAGGGCATATAACAACTGAATTAGGGTTTGATGGGCCCTAATAATACTGATTTGTAAGTCGGGGTTGATGTGCCCAAATGGGTTTGTAACGGTTTCCCCCAAAAGTATGAAGTCATAAATATGTATGTCGATTGAAATACTTTACTATGTGGTGAGGAGGTTTCGAAGTGGAAGGTGACCTACATCAATTACAACACATATAACATGATAATTTGATTTTTTCTCATGAACTTTTTGAGGGAAGGCATACCCACGCTCAGCTTATAAACTTTCATTACATGTACAAATATAGTCGTCTACAGATATAGACCCATGAATGGATGACATGAATGTAAGGTCGTTGTACATTTGATATAGTACTCCTGAAAATATCACAGCCCGGATGGATGGAACTAGATCGAGGGTCTTCAATCTCATTCAATCTTTCACTCAAGTACAAGTCTAACCATGTGAATAGATGATCTAAAGTCGAACATAGGAAGACATCGTCTAATTACTAGCCAATGATGTAAGATGTTAACAGATGCGAGAGGAATCACCAATAATGATAATGACCCTCAAGGTACTATAGTACATTTCATATGGTGTGAATAAATGATTTGATGTCGAACACCATACAAAGTCTTTCAATTGAAGGCCAGTGATGTCAACCTATCACTGGAAACGAGAAACCTACCATTGATGTATGCAAGCCTCAAGGTACTGAAGGGGTGTTTCTAAGTCAACTTCTTGGATAATGTGCTGATGATGACAAGAAGTGACTCATCGGAGGAGGGCCTTGATGTATCCCACATAAACGACATGAAATGAGGTAAATGATTTTGGAGATGAAAATCGGCTAATGACAGAAGGTTCAAGAATGGCAGTCATGAAAATGAAGGTTTACGGTATTGCAAAGGATGAAGTTTGAATTGAATGACTTCTCTTGAACATGTCGACGATAATAAATGAATTGGTAGCATTGACCCAAAACAAAGTAATGGATGGTATGATAGACCAACGGTGTGATAGCCATCAAGCTGAATGACCCAACCCACATAGTCATGGTGATGAGGTGAAAGTGCCATGTTCAAGAGCGACTTTCTACCATAAAGTGTTCTCCCCTTTTTCCCATTTTCCCCAGTCATTGCTGACCAGTACCTCTTTATTTTTATCAAGCTTGAGGAGGATAACATATGCTTGTTGTATAATTCCACCCTTCAGGTGAATCCATCGCTATTTTATGCTTTAACGAGTCTAGCAAAGGTGAAACTCGGTCTTGTCTAGATGGATATGTTTGTCGCTATTTCATGTTGCGAGAGTTTGAAAAGGGATGAAAAGGAAACTCCAAAAGTTATTTTTCATATATTTGTCTCTCAAGTCCAAAAAAGCATAAAACAATACGAGAGAGAACCTATTGACCATGTTCAATCAACATATTCCTTTTTCATAGTTAATCTATCTCATCCCGAAAAAGGGTTAAACTTATACTGAATAGATATAAATTCCAATCCATTAACGAGATGGAAATGACAACCACTCGGCAATCTTTTCATGTTTAGGGAGTCTGAAAAGAGCTTAAAGAGGACTCGATTTTTAGGAATGAGTGGTGTCTAGGGCAGAAACTAGTTCTGGTAATGTTGGAACTTCTTAAAAAATGTTGATTTATGTGAAGAGGTTGGCTAATAAGACCACTCATTGCAACTGTTCCCCAAAAATGGTAAAACAACCAAGTGAAAGAGTATGATCAGCCAAAGGGATGGTGGTGATGGGATGAAAACAACCAAGGCTCATCTGACAAAAAGGTTGGTAGAATGGAAATCACAAGGGTTAAAATGGAAATGGGTTCATTTTTACACAAGCTTGAACCATAGGGAACTATGCTTGGATTCAGTTTCATCTTTACACAAGCTTGAAATGAAAAACTATGCTTGGCTTCCGTTTCATTTTTACACAAGCTTGAAATGAAGAACTATGCTTGAGATTGGTTTACATGCCCCCATTATGATGAAAGGGAGATTCTCTTGTAACCAGATGGAAGTCTTTGCGGTGAAGCAAGATGGTTATCCAACACTTTTTTTTAGCTTTGTCCAAATAGGGACAAAGGTGAATGGGGTGACTCCCTTCACATAATCTGCAGGGAAACTTATCTTTACCACTAGGTGCATGCCCCCCAAGCTTCATTACATTCACCTAAGTAGACTACTCATGGCTATCAGGTGGATGGAATGAAGGTTCTTGTATGAGATCAAGTGAAAGACTCGACTAGGATTTTACGAGATCTAATCAAAGACTCGGCTTGGAACTTGAGACCTTCTTTCATTTTTTAATGAGCTTGACACGGGACAAGGAACTCTGCTCATATTCCTTGTTTCATTTTTTAAAGAGCTTGACACAAGACAAGGAACTTTGCTCTGCCTACTCCTTTGTTTCATTTTTTAACGAGGTTGACATAAGGGAAGGAACTGTCCTCATGGGCATGTTTCATTTTTTAACGAGGTTGACATAGTAAAAGAACTATCCTCATGCTCCTTGTTTCATTTTTTAATGAGGTTGACACAAGACCAGCAACTATCCTCATGGGCCTATTTCGAGGTTGACAGAAGACCAGGAACTATCCTCATATTCTTTGTTTCATTTTTTAACGAGGTTGACACAAGAAAAGCAACTATCCTCATATTCCTTGTTTCATCTTTTAAAGAGCTTGACACAAGACAAGGAACTCTGCTCTAGACCTGTTTCATTTTTTAACAAGGCTGACACAGTAAAATAACTATCCTCATTTTTTGATCACAACTCGTAAGTGGTCATGAAGGAGAGATCTGGTACCAATGCCCCAAGTACATGATGTGCAACATCACTGAATTGATCGTTAGTTGATGTAGGTATGGAACAGGTTGCCACATAATTAACCCACGGCGGGGATGATACCATTGGTACAAAAGGACCATTTAGGTAAGATGGTTGACTGGAATCCATATTTGGACCAGGAAATGAAAGCTGGTAAATGGTGACAATTATGCCTTGATGTGGGAAACAAATCACTCAAAAGAGTGTTGAAACAATAGCTCCCATGTCATAAACGTAGTCGCACCCTAGAAGTAAATTGTAATCTAAAGGGCTTGGGACTACCATCACATTTAGATAAATTATTTTTCCTCCCAAAGTAATAGGCAACTGAGGGAGGATCCTTACTGGTTGATTGTTTCCTCTGTTAAAACCCAATAGATTCTAGGTAATAGGCACAAGTGGCGGTGAACCGAGCACTTGCCAAGCAGTAGAGGAAAGGATACTCACTGATGCACCTTCATCAATAATAGTGCCAGATACAATCATATTACAAACCTGTACTATGATATGGAAAGGCACATAAGAAGGAAGACGAAAACTTGCCAGTCGATTCCAGTCAACAGAAGTGACCAGACTACTTGGAGGGGGTACCATAGAAACAGGAGAATTAACCCCTTGAGTTACGAGAGCGGGAGGATATTCCTCCTGTCTTGGAATAGGAGGATTGCCCCTAAGCTCATTAGAATTTCAAGAAACAAAAATAACTTGAGTGGTATCATATTCACTCTTTTTAGGAAAGGTATGATTAGCTAAAGGTGAAATCGAGTCAACCGTTACCTCGACCTATTGATTTGGGTCGAGTATAGATTCATAGGATTCACTTTCAGAGAGAGTGGTTTTGACCAATAGTTGATTTTGGTCAATCAATTCCTCAACTAATGAAGGATTTAGGGAGAGTTTCCTATAACCAGATGGAAGTCATTGCGATGAAGCATTACGATTATCCAACACTCTTTTGGCTTCATCCAAATAGGGACAAAGGTGAATGGGGTGATTCCCTTCACATAACCTACAGGGAAACTTGATTTTGCCCTTCTTTCCATGAACTTTACTACCACTAGTTGATGGTGTGTCACTAACATGATCTCGAGAAGTTGATGACACAGGATGATGTGAATGGGAAGACCACTCTTCTAAGATCTGAAGAATATTAAGAAAATTTCGAAGAAGATGGTCTCCCATACAAATTTTGCATGGATATCAAAATTTGTGAGGCTTGATGGATGATTTCTCATCAGATGTTGCATTCAAAGAAATGATTGCTTGGTTTCCCCTCTGTTGAATTTGCTTCTTCTTCTTCTTCTTCCCTTTCTTCTTCTTCTTAGCCACGTGGTTACTAGTACCAATACTTTCACCAGGCAAAGAGGAATAAGGGGAGGAAGAAACAACTGAGGAAGAAGGCAAAGGGTAAACTTTAGGATCAACTAGAGGTTGATTTTGTCCAGTTGGATTACTACTCGATTGCTTAGAAATCATGACATTTTGAACCAAGGAGGTTGAAAACAACCATACTGGCAAGCCAATGGTAAATCCTGGAAGGGACAATGTAGCCATATAAAGAGCACCAATATTTATGAAAGAAGGAAAAGGACTAGGATTCCCATCAAAAGGAATTCCTTGATCGGTGGACTATGGATTCATCGCCATGTGTTTCAACCTAAGATCAACTAAGCAGCAAGTGTGGAGGATGTTATTCATGGTCAATTAATTTTATTTTATTCAAGGTAACATAACCAAAGAAAAAATGGATAATCTAGGCAAAAGGTTTACCAAGCAACTGTGAACTGCAGAATACCTCGTGGCGATCCAAGAAGTATGGGCAGGCAATCTCCTTGAATGTTGTGTTCGGTGTATCACAGTGTACAAGGTAGCCGACTCAATTACTTAAGGATGGATAGCAACCTAGATTTGTCCTCCCATATATACCCAAAAGTACATGGAGGCCCAATCTGTATAAGTATTGTCTAATGCAAAACTGCACAGTGAGATCATTCCCATATACTTCACGTACTGTAACACCTCCCTATATACTCGAAGGTACGTGGATGAGCTACGATATACTCACGTACATGGAATGAGGTATCACACTTGGGATGTATTACAGACAAGTTAGCTACAGCTGCTTTGTTTTACGATGCTGGAACACATCTCTAGCTAGAACCACTAAATGTTCTCATTAATGACAATGCTCCATTAGGTAAATTGATGTTTATTTTAAGTTGATCTTGCTTAGTAATTTTCCTTTCAAGTTCACCACGTGATGTATTTTGAAATTCCTAGGAATGAAACTATCATGATAAGCATTTTTTCCATTCAATTTAACGATGAAATTCCTAAATACTTAGGGATAGAGTAATCAGATTCCTTTTGATCAAAGAGAAAAGAGCACAATCCAAATGCAAATTCCCTACACTATTCCTATCAGTGCATACAAACTTTTTTCAATGCAACATGCATGTATTTCTTTTCGATTTCCCTTAATGTGAATGAACAAAAAGGAAAACTAATGCACAATCGATCAATAAACTCTTTTCATAAAAATGACGATTTTGCGACAATTTCTTTTCAAGGAAAGGAAGACTTTATGACACTTTCATTTTCAAAGACATGAGGAATTATGACACTTTCAACAGAAAGATTAATCATATGCACACATCAATCAATTGATCTTTCATGAATGAAGACTTTACGACAATTCAATTTTTCAAGGAAAAGACGATTTTATGACACTTTCTTTCGACAAAGATCAATTGACAAAAAAACTAACTTTTGACTATAGATTGAAAATGACAAAGTAAATAAATAAGAAAAATTTATCAATCCTAGTCTAAGTAGGGCTAAATAACAAGATGAAAAACTATTTTTAGAGACAAGACATCATTGAAATTCAGTAAATCATTCAAATAGGAGAAAATTGGCAAAAAACTTCAACTCCTAGATGGGAAATTGATCCTTAAGGGATCAGCACAGGCTGCAGTGAGAGACATTTCGCTTCAGTACATTGGCTCTATGCAAGAAGTGCATTGCAACACATTGCGTCCTTCATTGGGCTGCGCTGGTGACAGTAAGCCATTTTTGAAGGCAATTTGACATAGTTTTCACTCAATTTTCAATGAAATAAGATTGAACTTCAATCAACGACCATAAGTAAAATATGTAAAAATGTCTTAAGAGGCTTATAAGCTACTAAGATGGATAATCAATCCCCAGCAGAGTTTCCAATTTGTTTTGGGAATTTTAGTGTCTTTGGATAAACGCCTAAACCCCTAGACTAGTAGCTACGTCTAGAACAACAGTGCAAAGCATTCTCTACTTTTTCTATAACCAATATATTAAATAAGATAGTAAAGAAGCCTAACTAAAGCTTTTGCTTACTCCTTATCTCCCTTGGCCAATTCTGTTGCTCCTTTCTGTACTTAATTCGCTTGAAAAGTAGCTGCAATAAACATACAATGGAATCAAGTGCATAATACACATATGAAAGCATCAATAAACAATACAAAAATATGGAAAAATCTTTGAACACTTTATTAGTAAGAGGAAGAGTTACAACCCAATTTGCTTGATTCAGTGTCACTCCTCCAGTTCAATCCCATCCTATCCTCATAACAAGAAAGATATTTTGGCATCATTACAATACTTGAAACCAACTCAACTTTCATACTAACAACATCTCCCTATAATTCAATGATTTCTAGCCCCTAATCACTTAGATGAGTGGTCTTTTTATAGGTGAATGAAGGAAGTTATGCCATAAATGGTGACAATGAATTCCCTCCCAAACTTAGGATTTAGTCCCATGGAGGAAGGGATAAAGGGATTGATGTTCCTTAACTTCCTCTCTCATCCAGTTTCGAGCCCAAAGGAGTGGATAGCCTTGGGAAACTTCTAGAGACATCCTATGGATAATAATATTCCAAACCCCAATGCATATTTCGCTCAAATTCACCCAGCGTAGGCCAAAGAGGGCTCAAGTGCGTTGCAATGCACCCTGGCAGTGTACTGGGCTGCACTGCAATGCACCCTGATAAAGGCCTGCCTATGCTGATCTTCTTAGAGGTAGTTTTTGGATGATCTCAATCATGGAGTCTCTTTGGGAAGGAGGCATTATGATGGTTGACTTCATTAGAGCATGTAACAACTAAATTAGGATTTGATGGGCCCTAATAGTATTAATCTATAAGTCGAGGTTAATGTGCCCAAATGGATCTGTAACACTTACCATAATATTAAAGGAATTCAGATGCTCTGTCACTAAATCTCCATCTTTCATCCTCAGGTTATACAACATTTTCCATAGGAAAATTTTATTCACCAAAGACTTAGATTGGTAAAAAATCCATAACTTGTCCCACAAAGCCTTCGCCGAAGCTTCCCTTGATACATTCATCAATACTGAATCTGAGACACACAATAGTATTGTGCTATTTTCCTTCTGATCCAACTTCGACTAGTCTTCAGCTGACATTGTCGTTGGTTTAGTACTCGGATCTACCACTACCCATTTATCTATATCCACTAGTAGATCCTCCATATTGAGTTTCCACAACTCAAAAAATTGACCATTAAATTTCTCGATCTCTATCTTTCCATTATTTAACATCTTCTTTCACCACAAGAATCGATCTCGCGGATCTCCCACTAAACAGGTTCTACCACAAGCCTGAGAAAAACCCCTCAACAACAAGACGTCCCCTTGAAGCCAAAATAGCTATGATGCCAAATGTAGGTTTTAACCCCATACAAAAATTACCTGCATATGAATTCTACAAAAAACAAAAAATAAAAAATAACGAGAGAATAAAACATAAAATAGATATATAGAAAGAGTTTCCCCTGGATCCAAAAACCGACACTACTAGATTGATTTTTCATTATATTCCTTTCAATGTTACAATACATATATATGCATGCCAAATCATCCATTAACCCTGGATTAGAACATAATCATAGTTCCCTTGACTAAATCTACAAAATACCATGAACAAAAAACCATCATGCCCAAAACCATGTGTGAATCCATGCACAAAACCATAGGTAGGTCTGCCCAGCTAATATAGGGTCCAAAAAAAAGTTTCGAGGGCATTTCCTGAGACCCCATGTAGGGGGACTACCACCCCCCTGTGACCCCCCTATTGTGACCGATGTAATGTACAGGGGGGCTACTGCCCCCCCGTGACCCCCCCACACGTGGGGTAGTCGTGGAAAGAATATAACACACACCCAACAACAATGAGGTTTTCCCAATCAGAGAGACCAATGGGAAGACTAGAATGAAGAACATAAGCCCTACCTCCCTTCCACACCTCCATGGATTAACCTCTAAGGATCCTGACACCTTCATGTTTGAATTTGTTGTTATTTATAGGACCTATGACTATGCCTTTGATGAGAAGTTGAATTTATTCCCCTTTACCCTTAAAGATGCATCCTTGCATTGGTTTATGGGTATTTCTAGGGATAACATCACTACTTGGGCCCAAATGCAACATACCTTCAATAGCAAGTACAAGTACTACTGTAGGTCCAAATAAACCAAGGAAGAAATCTTTAGTATAACTCTTGGACCTGATGAATCCCTAGAAGACTATGAGGAGAGATTTCTACTCAATTATAGGAGAGCCAATTGTACCCTTGATCTTGTATCACTTAAGCTAGCTATTCTCTAAGGGAGAAGGGAGGATATGTTGGAAACCCTCAACATGCTATCTGAAGGAGATATCTATCATTTATCCTATGATGACGTCAAAATTTTGATCAATAATTGCTCTAGGGTTTCTAGGAAGAATGGTAGGGCTAGTCAAGGCTTGGTCAGTTCCTCTCCCTCCACAACATTCATTAAGAATGAGCTAGGTAACATGTTAGAGGATTTTAAGAGTGATATTTTGCATACCTTTGCATTGAAAATGTATACTATGAAAATCAAAAGGAAATATTAGGAAGCAGAAATGGCACTAGCCATTTTCTACCCTAGATGCACCAAAAGACATCCTAGGAATGAGTGCCCATTGAACGTCATAGAGTTTTTCCTAGTGTGTGAATAAAATCATGCAAGAGAGAAATTCCCTTCTTTTCCAGAACTAAAATTTGTATATCAAGGGGTAGAAGGGGGGTCAGAGAAACTTTTTTTCATCAATCAAAGAAGACCTCAAGGATCTCAACCATTTAACTAAGGCATGCAAGGTGCACACTACCCTTATTATAATCCAAATCAGAATGCACCCTTGCAACCTTGGTACTCTTCCACTCATCCATCCGAGTCTACACCTCCTTCTTAGCCTTATGCTCCCCCATATCCTCTTCAACCTATCAACCATCCTTTTCATCCATATCCACCCTAATCTTCTCAATGGGACAACCCATCACAATGGTGGAGAACTCCTGTTAACTAGCCTCCTACTTTACTACCTCCACCCTAACCTCAACCACATCTCACTCATCCTACTCCACCTAAGCAACCTAAAATTCCTACCCAGCCCAATTTGAACCTAAAAAACAAGAAAGCACAACAAGTCTACAATGGAGAGACATCCTATCATTCTTATGTTGTGGAAATCCAAGAGATCAACCTTCAATCTGAGAGAGTGCTTCCAAATAACCACCCACCTTCTCCACCTAAGGAGCTTGAAGAAGAGAAGGAAGAGAGTGTTCCTCAAGTCAATCCACCTCATTTTCCTGAGAGGTTGATCCAACCTAGCTAGCACACCCTAGAAGAGGTTGAACTTCTAGGAGAATTGAAGAATTTGTGTATTAGGATACCCCTTCTAGGATATTAAATATGTTACTATATATAATAATCTCATCATGGAAAAATGTTTCAAAAATCATGGGAGAATAAAAATAGAAATCCCCACCATAAATGTTCTTGGGAAATTATCTAATTTGATGCTTAGGAGTGTGATATCTCGAAATATCTAGACCCTAGAAGCCTAGTAGTAGATGTGAAAAATGATGGCCTTATAGTCCCTAATACCGTGATTGATCTTGGGGCTACAATAAATGTGATGACTAAGGAAACAAAACTAAATCTAAATCTCCAATGCGCTTTGATAAATACCGCCACAGTGTTGCAACTTGCAGACAGATCCACAGTGGCTCCTGAGGGAATTGATGTAGATGTTATGGTCTCCATTAAATATTTGGAGTATCGTACTGACTTCCTAGTTCTCCAACCCAAAACCAAGTTTAATGGCTACCCTCTCATCTTGGGAAGTCCATGGTTAGCCACTGTTGATTCTTACGTTAGTTATAGAGTTGGGAACGTGACCATTAAGAATTGACATTTGTCTAAACAGTTGGTATTGTATCTACATGCTCAGCCTTCTACTAAGCATGACTTACAATTTTGTTTAGAACAAGAGGAAGAAGATGAAATGTATCACACCACTTCCCACCCAATATTCAATATGGATACTATTATAGGAGGGGGGCAACCAGATGAACATTACCCCATTAACCATATCCTTCATAACCAACCTCCCACTCCCATACCAATTGATGATTTGATGAAATAATATGGGATTAATCCTTGGACTTAATTATTCCATATTGACTCAAGTCCAAACCGTTTAAAGATTGTATGCTTTGGCCAATATGGAACCTTAAATATCAACCCTTCTCTCTCAGTCAAATAGGAAGAAAAATTGTGCAAAGTGTTGAGGCAACACCTGGATGCTTTTACTTGGGATTATAAGTAAATGAAAGGTGTGCATCCCTCAATTTTTACCCACCATATTTACATCAAGGAGGGATGTAAGCTTGTGTGCTAACCACAGAGAAGGATGAACACAACTCTTAAGGACATTGTGAAAGAAAACTGCAAAAACTACAGGATGTAAGGTTCATATACCCCATTTCAGATAGTGAGTGGGTGCCACCTCTTGTTTTAGTTCCTAAGTAGAATGGGAAGTGGAGGATCTTTGTTGATTACCCGGAACTCAACAAGGCTAAAAACATGGACCATTTTCCTTTGCCCTTCATTGACCAAGTCATAGATGGCCTTGCAAGGAAGAAATTAATCTCTTCCTCGATGGATTTAGTGGATACAACCAAATCCAGATCAGCCTTGAAGACCAAGATAATACCACATTCACATGTCCTTGAGGTACCTTTTCTTATATAGTTCTTCCATTTGGTTTATGCAATGCCCCTATTACTTTCCAGAGGGCAGTTTTGAGTATTTTTGTTGAATTGGTTCATTACTTTGTTAAAATATACATGGATGATTTCACCCCTTATGGATGTGACTTCCATGAAAATCTCTCCAATCTATGCAAGGTTTTGAAGAAATGCATTGAAATGAATCTCTCTCTAAACCCTAAGAAATGTGATTTCTTGATAAATGAGGGGATTTTCCTTGGCCATTCCATACCCAAGGAAGGGACATAGGTAGACCCAAACAAAATTTCCATCATCAAAAGGGTCCCTACCCCTCAGAATCAAAGAGATGTGAGGAGATTCTTGGGACTAGCTCCGTATTATAAGAGATTCATAAAAGACTTCAGTAAAGTGGCTTCACCTTTGTTTGGTTTATTGTCCAAAGATTTAGATTTTTGTTGGACCAGTAGTTGTCAAGAGGCCCTTGAAGTGTTGAAACAAAATTTGACCTCTGCACCCACCCCAAGGGACCCCAACTGGGCATTACCTTCCCATATCTATACTAACGCATGAGATAAAGCTATGGGGGGAGCCTTGGAACAAGTATAGGATAAGTTTCCTTATGTTATTTATTTCATTAGTAAGAATTTGTCTAAAGTTAGCTGAATTACACTATCATTGAAAATTAACTCTTAGTTGTAGTACATTCTTTAAACAAATTTAGGCACTATATCATTGGGTAGCAAAATTTTGTTCATACTGATCATGCAGCCACTAAATATTTGATGAATATTCTTAATTTTAATGT
The DNA here is from genome assembly GCA_000404065.3 of Pinus taeda. Lineage (NCBI taxonomy): Eukaryota > Viridiplantae > Streptophyta > Pinopsida > Pinales > Pinaceae > Pinus > Pinus taeda. The sequence goes on along the minus strand of APFE031166207.1, from coordinate 89,016 downwards.
TAGGATAATCAAATGGTTATTATTTTTACAACAGTTTGATTTGATTATTATTAACAAACTGGGGAAAGAAAATTTGGTTGGATATTTTTTGTCCAGGTTAACCTTATCTATAAATAATGAAGAGATGGTGGATGATCAACTGTGAAATGAGCACCTCTTTTCCATCTCAGTGCTTTCTCCTTGCTTTTCTGACATAGAAATTTACTTGGTTGCTGGGAGGTTCCCTCCTCATCCATCATCAAGGGAGAAAAGAAAGATTATAAGGAAAAGCTCTCCTTTCACATGGGTTGGGGGCAATATTTTTAGATTGGGACCAGATAAAATCTTGAGTAGATGCATAAGAGAAGAGGAGGTATTTGACATCTTCTCAGCATGTCATGATGGACCTTGTGGAGGTAATTGTGTTGCTAAAAGGAAAACCTTTAAATTTTTACAGGGTGGTTACCGTTGGCCCACTTTACATCAAGATACAAGGAGATACACCACTAGATGTGATCAGTGTCAAAGGATGGGAAAACCCACACCCAGGGATGAAATTCCCCTACAACCTCAAGTGGCCTTAGAGCCATTTTACAAGTGGGGCATGGATTTCATTGGGCCAGTTGATCCACCATCAGGACAGAAAAAGTACATCATTGTATGCACTGATTACTTGAAAAAATGGGTTGATACAAAGGCAGTCAGAGCAGCAACTGAGTAGAAAGTGGCATACTTTTTAGGAGAAAACATCTTCTACAATTTTAGGTATCCAAGGGAGGTAGTCAGTAATCAAGGAGCACAATTCACATCCAATTTGATTGAAGATCTCATGAGTTAGCACCATATTAAGCACAAGACATCCACTGCCTATCACCCTTAAGAAAATGGGCAAGTGGAGGTCACAACAGAGCATTGGATAGCATCCTCACCAAGGTTGTTAGCAGCAGCAGGAAAGATTGGGTAGAGAGACTAGTAAAGGCCACTTGGCCTACAATAGCACTTGGAAAACCACCACTTTTTTCACCTCATATGATTTGTTTTATGGGAGGAAGGCTTTGCTTTCTATTGAGTTTGAATATAACACTTTGAGAATGGCAACTCAGTTGGATTTTGATGTCACCACAACATAGTAAGAAAGGATGCTCCAATTGAATGACTTAGATGAGTTCATAATGCAAGCTCTCCTACACACTAATGTCGTACAATTGCAAAGGAAGGTCTGAGATGACAAGCATAACAAGGAAAATACTTTTCAAGAAGGGGATTGGGCCATGTTATATTCTGGTTTCAAATGTTTTAAAGGGAAGATAATGACAAGATGGTTGGGTCCATACCTATTAGAAAAGTGTCATGAAAATGAATTTTCCTAGATTAGAACCATTGATGAGGAATGCATTCCCTTACCTGTAAATGGTTATAGGTTGAATCTATATAGAAGACCTTTGTCCAATGAAGAATTTATCAGTTTAGTCAGAAAATAATTAAAAGTGATTGGGAGTTTCATAGCTTCCAGTCCACAACATTCCTAGAAATTTAAAAATATAAAAATAAAAATAAAAATAAAAGGCCATGAAAACCTCTATGAGGCATCTAAGGCCAACTCCATGGTTTAAAACCTCTCTGAGTAGCCCAAGGAGAAAAAAAAAAAAAAAAGGAGAAAAAAAAATAGGAAAAAAATTAATAAGGATCCTTAGTTGAAAACCTCCCTTGAGGCACCTAGGGTAGGCATGCAGGCTGGAAAAACTCCTCTGAGGTAGCCTATGTATCAAGAAAAAAAGAAAAAAAAAAGAAAAATTATAAATAAAAAAATGAGAGAAGAAAAGGAGAACAAGGAAGAAGCTTACATCATGTACACCATTCTCTTGTTTTGCAGAATTGTACATAGTGGAAGATTTCATGGCTACAGGCCAAAACCTACAAGCTATTAGCTATTCCTCCATACATAAACCTCATATCCATCCTCTCCATTCATATTAATATATCTCTCCACCATCCCATCATCAAGAAATCCAAATTTTACCTCCTCGCTGTGATGCTACAGGAAGAACCTGTATTGCTATAGGAGGTCTTGCAATGCTACAAGAGGAGCATATGAAGCTATAGGAGGGAAATCCAAGAATTAAAACAGCTCAAAAGACAATTATGACTCTGATTGCTATAGGGATTAATGCATGGGTGTTTGGTGATGTAGAAAACCATCAAGGATCTTCTCGGGATCCTTGCCAGACAGTCAGATTAGATGGATCTGTCACAAATATACATGCATATCTATGTTTAACAAACAAATATCAAAGCGAGAAGGAATTATTACCTTGAGTCTTGTGTGGTGTTACTAGAGAGCGCAATGCAGCTAGGTGGAAGACCCCTGAGCTGGCTCTAGATCAAATCCTACACATAGTAAAGACAAGCGTAATATCACAGCATAAAACCTTGATAAAAAAATGCATGAACATATAAAAGATATCTAGTTTCATATAACTAAGCCACTCATGCTAAAATATATTGAATAAACATATAAACAAGTTATACTACCAACATCATGGAGTGGACAACACAACTGTAGTTCTATATTGATGTAGAAAGAATGATTACAACCATCAGTTGCATCATCCTTCCCTTACCCCTCCAGCTCCTCTCTCTCTCTCCCTTCTTAACCTCTTCTGATGCCTTAGTCTGAGACTCTGCTCAACAATCAAATAGGCAATCCTTTCAAATGGTCCGACCACTTTCACAATGGCCCAAGCCTTGCATATATAGCATGTAGGGTTAGTGTTGACAAGTCCTTCATGAGTTCCATTAGGAAAAAGCAGTGATGTTTCCATGCCTTTGTGCTCTTTCCCATTTGTATACTCCACTAGGAATTAGTAATTCCCCCAAACAGGTCGAGTTCTGATGTTTCCCTACTTTTATGCATTGACATAGGAGAGAATCTAGGGATATTTTCTTAGTCAATTCGCTCCTTTGACCCATAGAAACTGATGTAGAGTCACTAACGTTGTTCCTGAGGTAACAAGTAGAGTTACCCTAGGCACTAACGCACCCTTAGGCCTGTTGAGAAGCTTTATAAAGTAGGTTGATAGTGTCTAGATAGCGTTAGCTTGACAACTAGGCATGTGAACTTGGTTAGTCCTTCAGTCATCATGTCTTTATCCTGTTGGGTTGTGTTATATTCTTTCCACATAGTTAACAGGGGGTTTGAGGGGTACCCGTAACCCCACCTATGGTTTTGTGCATGATTTTTGCACATGTTTTTTGGATGCGATGGTTTTCGGTCCATGGTATTGGATGCGATGGTTTTTTGGTCCATGGTATTGGACGTGATGGTCTTTTGGTCCATGGTATTGGACGTGATAGTTTTTCGGTCCATGGTATTGGATGCTTCGGCATGTATAAATATGTATTGTAACATTGAAAGGAATATAAAGAAAAATCAAGCTGGTAGTCCCGGTTTTGGGATCCAGGGGAAAATCTCTGTTCATATGTGTTTTTATGTGTTATGCTCTCGCATTGTTTATTTTTATGTGATTTAGAATTCGTATGCAGGTAATTTCTGTACGGGGTTAAAACCTACATTTGGTATCAATGGGACGCCTTTGTTGCCGAGGGGTTTCGCTCAGGCCTGTGGTAGACCCTGTTCAGTGGGAGATCTGCGAGATCGATTCTGGTGGTGAAAGAAGATGGCAAGTAGCGGAAAGATAGAGATTGAGAAGTTCAATGGTCAGAGTTTTTAATTGTGGAAACTCAAGATGGAGGATCTGTTGGTGGATAAAGATCAGTGGATCGCGGTAGATCCGGGTACTAAACCAACGG
>APFE031166207.1:30996-80996 GCA_000404065.3 Pinus taeda | reverse complement strand
GTAGTCCCGATTTTGGGATCCAGGGGAAAATCTCTGTGCATATGTGTTTTTATGTGTTATGCTCTCGCATTGTTTATTTTTCTATGATTTAGAATTCGTATGCAGGTAATTTCTGTACGGGGTTAAAACCTACATATCCTCTGAGCTGAGGAGATCATTTTCTTGTATAACAGATGCCCCCTAAAGTGTGAGATCAGAGGCTACAGTGATGGCCAAAATACTTTATATTTAACTGTCCTTTTCTTTGGAAAAAAGAGAGAGAGAATCGGACCTTCAGGTGTTATGAGAAACTTGATACAAAACATATATATATAATAACTAAAATCATGTCCTGAGTTGGGCATTCCCACGACCAGTAGCTATGTCAGAGAAATTTTCTCAGAAAAGAGATATGATGATGCTAGCCACTGATAAGCACAATGCAGAACCTGTGCCATAATAGGATCATTATGATGAGTTGTCTCCAAAAAATAATAAACGCAACTTGGGAGAGGAAACAAGGCTAAGTGATGCAAGCCTCTACCCAAAGTCTTGATTTTCACTTCACCGAACAGCATAGATCGATACATGTGAATATAGGCGTTGATGTTGAACATGCACGAAATCGTCTGATTACCAGTCAATAATGGAGACTGGTAACAGATGTGAGGATGGCCACCGATAATGGTGATGGTCTCCAAGATGCACAGTACAATCTAGCAAGTGCGAAAAATGTTTTTTTCATCAAACACTCATAGAATCATTTAACCAGGAGCCAATAATGAAAACCCCTGATCAAACACAAGGTGACCTACCGCTGATGTCTGTAGGTACCAAGGCACTGAAGTGTTTCTGGGTCTTCTTCCTAGATAGATTGTTGAAGTCGATAGGAAGAGACCTATCGAAAGGTAGGCAATAAGGTGTCCTACATCAGTTGACACGAAACAGGACAAGAAATGATTTTTTTTTTAGGAATATTTTGAGCATTGGGTCAAAGTGACAAAGGGCATGATGGTAGGATATGCTTGATGGTTTGATGGAGGAAACAGAAGATAAAGGTTTTCCCTTGAACAATAGAAGGCACAACAATGGTTTTAACCATGCAGCACTAGACTCATGAACACCAAAGAGTGTTAGGATACAGATATGCAAGAACATCAAGGTATATAGGCCAAACTCATAGGATGGTAAGATTCATATTGAGAGGTTGTCACAAGGAAGGTTTATCTGAGGGAGTGCCATGTTCAAGGGAGCGACTATTGCCAAACAACTCCTTCAAAATACAAAACATTACGCAGTTTTATTTTCCACTTTCCTATCCGATTAGTTTAGTGAGTCAAGATGAGTAAACTCATCGATCTTTTCATGTTTTAAAATTCTGAAAAGGACCGTAAAAAGAGAGAATCTATGCCCTAATTGATTAGTTTAATGAGTCAAGACAAGAAAACTTGTCGATCTTTTCATGTTTTAAGAGTGTGAAAAGGATCATAAAAAGAGCGACTCTATTCCTCATCTGTGTAATTTAATGAGTCTAGATGATACAAATCGGTGGTGTTTTCATATTTCAAGAGTTTGAAAAGATCGTAAAGAATGACTTCAAGGTGGTCCCTTTGTCATAGTTGTTAACCAGGTGAGACAAAAGTTTAATAGTATACCTGGAACAATTCCTTTTCTGTAAGTTAATCTACTGAGTCCGGATAAAAAGAAACTTATGCTCAATATATGTGTGCCTAATTTTGTTACGAGTACGAGGAGACGGAGTAAACTCGATATTCGTCATGAAATTTTAATGAGTCATGCGACAACAAACTCAATACCTTCATCGAACTTTAATGAGTCAAATGAAGAAAAATCAAGGTATCTTTTTTAGTTCAGTGAGAGAGGAAAAAGAGGTAAAAGAACTACTCGTTCCTTCTTCATAGATTTAACGAGCCCGAAGAAGGGAAAAACTTGGGGATTTTTTTATTTAAGAGCAAGAAATAGTCCCAAAAAAGAAAAGCGCTCATATCGTCGTCGTAAGTGTTTAAGGAGCCCAATGACAAAAACTCGAGGTTTTTTCGATTTAACAAGTGAGAAAAGTTCCTAAAAAGAATGCTCGGAGCTTCTTCATAAGTTTTTAATGAGCCTAAAGAAGGAACTCGGGGTTTTCTCAATTTTATGAGCAAGAAAAAAGTCCCAAAAAAGAATGCTCAATCTATCTTTTTCAGTTTAGTGAGCTAGAAAAAGAGGGAAAAAGAGTTGCTCGAACTGTCGTCGTAAGTGTTTAATGAGCCTAACTATGAAAAACTCGGGGATTTTTCAGTTTTAGAGTGAGAAAAAATCCCATAAAAGAAAGCACTCATAGAGAATCGCACATGGTCATTTCTGTCGCTCAATCCTAAAAATTCTTTCATCAAAACGTGAGCAATTTCTGCCAATAGGGGTCATGGTGTATGTTAATTATCATTGGAAATGGACTACCTATACTTTAATGACTTCAATTAAGATAATTCATGTATCCAAAGTGACTATAAGGGAGTTCTTGAGCCTCCACATTCACCATTTGCATCATTTGAGAGTTGTGAGAGTGTTTTGGAGCTAAAGAGGAGCAAATTTTCCACGAACGATTGCGGGAGATCCAGGCGACCATTCGACATTCTGTCAGTCCCAAGTAGATGCCAAAACCTTGATCTTGCATTCTTCAACATTTTTATCAATTTTTTGGGTGATTTTTTTGAGAACTGGGAACACCTAACTCATTAATTGCGCCTAAGGCCCTCTACCAAACCTGTAGGGGGTGTTAAACACCCTTTACGACCTGGTGGAGGGCGTTAATCCTCCCCATATATCACTAGGCGGGGAGTTAGTGCATGAGGGCACACCCCAATACCCTAGGAAATGAATTAATAAGCATTTTTGCCCCATTTGCAGTAATGTTTGGGTTGATTTGTGCAGGTTTTGAGCCATTATGACTAGTCTATGGAGAGAAAGGGCCCATGACCAACAAGAATTGTTGATGCGAAATGATCTTGCTTGCATAGTTGCATTGCACTGCTGTGGGTTGATGAAGTATGCTAAGTTGGACTTGATGAAAGGTTAGGAGGACCTTTTGAGCTAGATTATCGAGCACTGGGATGAACACAAGCAAGTGTTTAGGATTGGGGATCATGAGTTGGCCATTGACCAAGATGATATATATTTCTTGACCAGTTTGTCATGTAGAGGAGCATGGGAAAACCTAATCGAGGTTACGCTTAATCATTGATCCACCCTAGAGATGGTTCAAGCTTACTGTATCCCTGAGAGTGGACTTGTCAGCAATAGAGTCCCTATAGAGAGGATTAGGTCCAGATCTATGAGGGCCATTTTATGGTTAATTATGTGTTTGGCGAGGTCGAAGAGTCCCCACGTTGTAACAAAGACCCAATTGTTGCTTGCAACTGACTGTGTCCAGCCATAGATATTCAACTAGTCCGAGGCAATGCTTCATCAGTTGAAGACAGTATTGACCACATGCAAGACTCAAACCCAACAGTTTTGGGTATGGCACTCTCATTGTCTCATTAATTTATGCGCCCGCAGATGAGCTTAGGTTCCCTTGATCCGAGGGAGCCTAGACAGGGGCGATGGGAATCACTTGATCTTTTCATAGGAGGAGGACCTATCTAACATTTTTTTTGAATAAGATTTCTTCAAATGGCTTACTAGCCAGATTGTGATGATTAACGACTATGCCTATGAGGGCATGGACTTCACGGGCGACCATGACCTGATTCTACCGCCTGGAACAAACTGGGGGCCTCAAGGTAAGAATGATTTTGAGAGTACTTAAAGTCTTTTTAAGCTTTTGAATATTTATGTTATGTTTTTGTTGATTTTATGGGTGAACAAGTACTAACATGAAGCTTTTTTGGTTGACACATATGTGGCATCGGTACGACCTACAGGCGAACCTCGCCAAGTGAGGCGAGGAAGCCAACTACCTGATGGAGGGGGTGATGCTGATAGTCTTCATGAGGTTCTGAGGAACCTTGAGGGCTTGAGCATGGGTGTGCCCCCCCCTTCCTATAAGGGAGATCCCCGCTCATATGCAGCGACACACAGTTAGTGTGCTTGAGCAGTTTCTGGTTCCTCTTCAAAGGATAGCTAGAGTAGTGTTATCATTCCATGAGTAGTAGGCTCTATTAGCAGGTGCTTTGGAATAGCCATCGGGTATTTATAGCCAGGCTTAGTAGCCATTTTGTACTTAAAACACCCAATTTTTGGGAATATTTTGATGTAAAACACTGGATTCAATATATATATATATATATATACACACATATTTTGTTATTTTATGATGTAAATGTTTTTTTTAAGTGTTTTTGTAAATATTTACTTTCATACATGTATCTATAGTGAATGATATAGATGCCAATCTAACACATAGTTTGCCAATGAATCAAAAATTGTATTAAATTCTCTAGGAATGTGTTCATATCTGATAACCTCAAATTGATGTTCCAAGAGTCATACCCTTAAATAATGACGTAACAAGATTGGATTATGAACGTGATAATGATTTTTCAATTGCATAACAACAAGCTAAGAGTCTAACCTAGCCACCAGATTGGAGATGTCCCTTGATGACGCTTCAATGAGAAGTGAAATTACAGACATGTACTCAGCAATATTGTTGGTGGCAGTACCAAGAAAGACTCCCCCGGAACAAAATAGTTTTGACTCAGGTGTGTAAATGACCCAAGTAGCTGATGCAACGTGTGGTGTGTGATTACTGGAATCATCCGCGTATCCTATGTATGTTAAGAGTAATGAAGTCATCTGCATTACAAAAAATATGTATGAGACAAATACTTCAATATAATACCAAAAAATCCAATCACATCAACAAGAAGGAAAACTTATAAATACATAAAATTACAAGGCACATGATTAGTGCAGTACTAGGCATAATATTTTTTCAGATAGAGCCCATTTCAAGGCTCAGTGAGTGGGACTCCTTCCTAGTCCTAAAGTTCATATGCCCCTTTTGAGAGGGCTTTCTTGACGACATATGGACCGAGCCATAAGGGTTGAAGTGTTACTTCCCCCAAGAGGTCATGTTTTTGGTCATAGAGTAAAACAAGATCTCCCTCTTAGTAAGAACAAGGCTTAACCCGTTTGTCGTAATGGGCTTTGACCCGGCACTTGTAGGCTTCGAGTGCCAATTTGGCATCTCAACAGGTTTCATCCAATTGATTTAGGTATAGCAGGCACTCTTCTTCGGCACTAGTGTCAGGAAAGAGTTCAACGGTGATTTGTAAGGAAGGAATTTGACACTTCATTGATAAAACTACTTCCAGGCCATAAGCCAATTGAACAGGTGCGAAGCCTGTAGCAGTTTTAACTGAAGTTCAGTATGCTCATAGCACAGGATATAACATTTGATGCAAGTGGGTATTATGATTCCCTACTAACCTACGGATCATGGTTTTTAAGACGCCATTGACAGCCTTTACTTGACCATTAGCTTGGGGGTAGTAGGAGGATGATTGATCCTAGCGAAAACCAAGTAGTGATGTTAAGTCAGACATCATGTGATTCTAAAAATGAGACCCATGGTCTGTAACAATATTGTAGGTCACACCGAAGCAACAAATTACTTGATTAAATAGGAATAGTGTCGCGGTTTCTCCACCAGCCCAGAAGGTGGGAAGGGCTTCGGCCCATTTTGTGAAATAGTCCACAACTACTATAATATAGTTCTGTCCAGCAAAGGAAATGGGCTTGCAAGTTACGAAGTCTATCCCCTATTTAGCAAAGGGGTCGACGGAGATAACCGGGTGCAGTAGGGCCAGAGGAGTGTGCATTTTCTTTGTAAACACTTAACAAGGATGGCACTTCTGGATAGCCTTGATACAATCTTTGAACAAGGTCGGCCAGAAGTAGCCTATGTGCAAAATTTTTTGAGCAGTAGATATGCTAGAAAGATGACCGCCACATGCCCCAGCATGGCAGCCATTTAAAATGTGTTCCACCTCCTCATGAGTGAAGCAACGTCGAAGAACTGTATCAGCACCATGGCGATATAACGTATCGTTAAGCACTAAATAGTGTCACGCTTAGTGGCAGATGCGACGATAGTCACCTAACAATAGCTCAGGGAGCAAACATTACGCTTGGAGGTAGACAAGAATGTCACCATACCAAGGGTCATTAGTGTCAATAAGATAGACAACTTCATCCAGAAGAGGATTGTGGGCTATCTTGTTCGGATCGAAAATGGGAAGATCCGACAAAAGTTCGGTGAAGAATAAGGAATTTTTTGCCTTGGCAGCAATGAAAACCAAATAAAATTGTTGGAGGATCATGATCCATTTGGAATATTTCCCTCCAATGACTTGACGAGACAAAATTTGTCTCATGGGATTCTCCAAGGCGATGACAGTAGTCTGTCGTAACAGTATGTAATGTCGAAAGCAGTTGACAACAAAGACAACTACCAAGGACAACTTTTCCACATGTGAATATCTGAGTTCGAGCCTAGCTAGGCCTTTTGACAAATAATATATCACATGCTCACTCCTGTCATCGTGAGTTTTAACCAAGACCATTCCTAGAGAGGATGGCGAGGCTGCCAGGTATAGAATAAAGTCACACCCATAGTCTGGAGCGCTAAAGAGTGGGGCTAATATAAGCACCTTTTTCAAGGCATCAAATGATCATTGAGCTTGATCATCCCACAGATATGACACTCCCTTCTTAAGTAGGTGCATAAAGCCTTTCGTCAACTCAGCATAGTTTATGATGAACCGTCGTAAGAAGTTTTCTTTCCCTTGCAAACATTGGAGCTACATAATGGATTGTGGTTCAGGCAATTGAGTAATTTCTTTTACCTTATCGGGATCAACCCTAATCCCTTACTTGGAGACAATGAATCCAAGTAAGTGTCCAAACTCAACAAAGAAAATGCATTTATGCGGATTTAGACATATGTTATAAAATTGGCACCTAAGAAACATAGCCCTTAAATGATCTAGGTGTTGCTCTCACTTCTTGGAATGGGCTAGAAGGTCATCCAAGTAAGCTTGAATGATATGTCTGATATCATGAAATGTGTAGTCCATGTCCCTTTGAAATGTTGCTCGAGCATTCTTTAAACCAAATGGGAGTTTTTGATAGGCAAAGATTCCCCATGGGCAAGTGAAGGCGATTTTGTGCTGGTCTTTTGGTTTTATAGCAGTATGGTTATAACTTGAGAAACTGTTCATGAATGAGAATGATTCACAAATGGCGCAGTCATCGATGATTTGGTCGATGAACAGTGTCGAATAATTATCCTTTGGACATGCGGCATTCAAGTCTCGATAGTCGACACATACATGGATGGTTCCTTGTTTCTTATCGACAGGAACCAGATTGGAAACCCATTCTATTAAGGGAACAGGATATACTAAACCAACACGTAACAAATTTTCCACCTCAATCTTGGTGGCTACCGTTTTGCAGGGGTGGACTGGTCAAAGCCTTTGGCGGACAGGTTTAGCATTGTCGTATATCTTGATCTCATGCTCAACGATAGAAGGATCTATGTTAGGCATTTCCTCGTAAGACCAAGTGAATACATCACAGAATTCCTTAAAAAGGTAAGTGAAGCTTGCAATTTCCTCAGGATTGCAATCTGCTCCAACCTGGAGTTTTTCTACAATGCTTGTCGTGATAGAAATATCAATGAGCAATGTCTTTGAAATATTGCCCATGTTTCCTTCCGAGTCAAAATTTTGGATAGTTGTATAAGGTGAGGAAACGATTTTAGGTGTGTTAGATGACAGGATTTGAAGAGGCATCATGTCTAAATTAGAGATCGAAACACGATGATGTGAGTCCTCCCAAGGTCGCTCTTCTAAACTCATGATCTCTCTAATAACTTTGTCTGTAGGTAGGACTTGATTCAGGGGATTGAAATAAGGAGCAGTTATGGGAGGGATGGTGGTACCGTTGGCCATGACCAAAGTGATTGGAGACTTAGATGTAGATTAAATCGCTCGGTAGGCCAATTCAGCGAGTGATAGTAGCATTTATTCTCCATAAATGTCAATGTCTAAAGGGTGCAGTAGGATCCAAGGATCAGTTGGTTCATGAGGAATGGATGAAACCATATTAGTTGTCTGTGGAACCGCTAGTGGCAGAAGAGGGAAACAATCCATCAGGGAAGATATGTTCAATATACCAATACCAACACTGACGTAAGAGTCAGGTACACCACCCACTAAGGGTACAGCGCCACTGGGTAATGGGGAATAATCAGGGGTGAGAAAGGAAGGCTGGTCCACTGTGACTATCTTTCCATCCAATGGAAATAGGATGATGCGAAATATAGTATACACAATAGCATTCATGGCATAAGTCCAATTGTGACCCAACAAGAGATTATAGTTGAGATTTCTATCTATGACTTCGATGTCCACCATTACCGATTTCCCGTTCAAGGTGATGGGGTAGCTAGCTAGGTAACCTTTCGGGATCAAAGTGTGGTCGTCGAAATCTTTAAGGGAATTTCATCGTGGGGATAGGATTGTGGTGAGCACTAGTATTGTAGCAATAATGCTGCAACTCCTGGGGCTTCCTACTTTACTTTTATCAACCCGATAGTTCATAACAAACTTGGAAGCGACGGTGCTATATGCACAAGTACTAGTTCTTACTGTAGGTTGTCACTTGGTCAGCTAGCGCAAGATCACTAAGAGCTCAAGAAAACTTCTATGAATTCCAGAAGAAGCTTTAAATGTGATGAAAGAAAGCTAACTCTAGAGAGGCTATTCTACTTGCAGAAAGAGAAAGAAGACTAAAATGTGCAGTAAACCTAGCAAACCCTAATTTACCAACTAACCCTACTTTTGTAAAAAGAGAGATGAAAACATGTGCAATGAATGTCATTACCTACCGAGGAAGTAAACTACACCTATTCAAACTATTTCTAGAAGAAAATGAGGAAAAATTGTCTTTTTGGGATTTTTATGTATTTTATGTGAAATTGTTGTGCATGTAATTTATTCATTTATGGATGTGGCAGCGATTAGGTGATGATGGAGAGTGACCTTGGGATCTACAAAGGTGTAGGAAGGTGTGGAGGGGTCCTAAGAGGCCTCTATCAACCTTCTGGAGGCTTTCCCTGTAATCGGACTTCAAAAAGTCACTCACAGGAAATTCTACAAGAGGCTACAGGAGATCTACAGGAGGATGCTGAGGGCTATTTTAGAGGTTTTAAAGGTGGAAAAAATGGTGGAAAAGGGGAGCTAAGGACCAGAGGGATGTGTCAAGGTGTCTGAAATTCACCAAGGAGGTTTATGAAAGAAAATGATGGTTGGATTTGTTCAAGAGACGAGAGGAAAGTTTATGAGAAAAGTGCAGAAATTAGGGCAGATTTGCGAAGGGATGTGCATGACCTATGAACACGTAGAAGAGGAGATGTTGATGGCTGATTTATTGATTTATTATGAACAAAGATGTACTCTAAGAGAGCTATAAGTCAAAACACTGAAACTAAGCAAGAAAAGAGCTAGTTGTACCAAAAAACAGAACTATATCTAATGTTAACCTAAGTTCTGACCTAGGAAAATGAAATGTTGAAAAATGCTATACGGAAAGGAAAGCATGCAAAGAAATTTATTGCAAAAACATAAATTAGTATGGAAAAATGGATTTGAAGCAAAACATTAACCTCTGAATCAAACTGTAACACTAGAAATTGCATGGAGGAAGCAAAACTATGTTTTTGTGGAAACAAGAGTGTCTTGGCCTCAGCTCATAAACCTAAAGGGAAGAAAGGAAGTCAAGGCTTTGTTAATGGCCTTTTTGTATCTTTATCCTATCACTATTTAACCTAATTCAACAAAATGAAATGGAAACAGCTATGTAACTCACCAAAAGCAACCTATTCTAACTAAGAAAAAACTATCTAATGGAAACTAATTCATGAACTGAAACAAAAACATATAAATACAAAACAAAAGGTGTTGGATAGCTTAGGTTGAGCCCTAACCCAAGAGCTTCAGCCCTTTGGAAGGACTCAGTGTTGGCTCAGAAAATATTTCATCTCCATTATCAAAATAATAGTCACATTACACAAATATATCCACAAAAAGTAAGCTCAAAATGAGCTGAGCAAGAGCTTCCACAAAAGTGCGAAAATTTGACTAACATCCAACTAAACTATTGAGTCCCTAAGCCCTCGTATTTATACAACTGGGGCCCCAATAGCTTTCCTAAAATCAAGGAGGCTTGGCTCCCAAGACTAGAGATAGACAGCAGTTCTTCTTCACTTGCTCAACTGCCCTTTTGATGCATTGATGTGGCTACATGTGCTCTGAGCCTTCTAAAGGAGGATTTGAAGTAGGGGATCATAAATGAGGGGGACACCCTCCTACAAATCCTCTCCCTTGTTTTCCTTGAATATTGGCTGCCAAATATTCATTAAACCTTTGACTTTGTCTCAAAACTGACCAAAAATCTGCATAAAGCACACATTAGACTTCATGGCATAATGACTAACCCAATTCACTCTATTAGCATAAATATAATAAAAAAAATGCAATAAACTAATGAGAATGGTGGATGAAGTTGAGTTAGGAGGCAAAATAAGCCCATATAATTACCCATTTATGGGGCTCATCATCACCCCCTACTGAATGTGTTGCTCATCCTCTGAGCAACTAGTCCATCTCTTCATCTTTGATGGCCCTAATGGCCCCCCTGACATCCCATGCCTCTGATGTGAGATCCTCTCCCCTAACATGGAATTCAGGCTTGTTGTCCACCTCTTCCCACTCCTGTCTTTCTTCTTCGTCCTTTGTTCCCTCTAGTAGTCCTAGCAGTAGTGGGGGACTCAACTTGAGGCCAATCCAGTGGGCCTTCAAGCTTTGCATAGGTACAGTGGTACTCTCCTCAATGCTTCCTTCATCCTGTTTGGGGAGTGATATTCCCTGATCTATAGGTTGTGTGGTATTGTGTTCCACCTTCTCATGCAGGCATGAATGCAGTCATCTCCAAGCAATATCTCCATGTCCTCAAAATGTACAATAGATTAGGCCTGATCATTGATGTACTTAGGGGCACTTTTAGGATCAACTGCAAGTTGTTGGTGTGTGCTAATGAGAGCCATAGGGTCTGATGGCTCTGCTCTAATCAGCAGGGGCTCATTTTGTTCTTTTGTCATCAACTTCTTGATTTTTGTGGCCCTTTTCTCCTAATGACTCATCCAAGATGCCATGGCCATCACCTGCAAGTCCCCTAACCCAGCGTTGGGGTCCCATAGGTTCATATTAGTAAGGGCCATGTTATGCAAATAAAACTCTGCCAACTTTGCCTTGTCCTGTGCTGAACTGTGATCACATAGATCCATGAATTGTCTATTATCCTAAAAAGGCATAGCGCCTCTTTGTGCCAAAGTCTTGATCTAGAACTGTAGCCACTGGTCTTTGAGGTATATTCCATATGATTTGGCTAGTTTTCTGCACTATAGTGCCTCCATAGCCCAGCTAGCCATGCATGCTAGTTGTGGTTCCCTTTCTTGCAGTCGTTCCCTTAACATTTCATTTTATGCTTCCAAGTGAGATCCTCTGATTGCTTCTGTATGTCTTACAGTGCTCAATTCCTTAGCCATATCCCTCAGCTTGTTCTCCGTGTGTCCAATGTCTTCCACCCATTTGGACTTGGAGATCTGCATCCATCTATGGCTCCTTACCCTTTCTTTTTCCAGTTCAAAGAAAAGTGGGACTGCGAATTTCTATGGAATAATTTTTCCTCCTTCAAGAAGGTTGTAATAGGAGCCTAAACTAGGCTCGAGGTCAAGTTCTAGTATGTCTGCTGCCTCATCCTTCCCTTTGGTCTGTTCTTCTACCCTTTCCTCAAGTTTCTCAGTCTCCTATAGCTTTGTTAGGGTCTCCTGTAAAGTAGTTTGCACGTCCTGGAGGACTGTTTTTGAGTCCTATAGTTTTATTCTCTCCTTCCAAGTGGAAGATCTAGGGTTGCCTCTTCCATAAGTGATGGGGGTTTTGGAAGGTGATTCTTCCCCTTCGACAATAGGGGAATCTTCAATGATGATAGGCTCTTTTGAAGGTGGTTGTGGCTTCCTTGTTTTTATTCTTATACTTTTTCGAGCCCTGAAATACATTGATGGTTTCCTTTTTCTCTTTTGTTTGGGCTTAACTTGGGTGCTGAGTGCAGCAAGAATAGTTGTTGCTTCCCTTTCTAGTGTCTTAGGAGACACTTCTGTCTTCTTTGCCCCTTTTTCTTCTTCTTTTGTCTTTTTTTCCTCTGCTAGTTTTGTCTCCTCTAGCTCTGTTTGGATTTCTTCCTCATCTTGTTTAGTTTCTACCTTCTCCACTTTAGTCTTCTTCTTCTCTAATTTAGTATTTTTCTCTTCTGTCCTAGGTTCCTTCTTCTTTTCTTTGGTCTTTTTCTTCTCTGTTTCAGTCTCTTCCTTCTCTGTTTTGAGTTTTTCCTTATCTATTTTGGTCTTTTCCTTCCCTGTTTCAAGTTCTTTCTCTACTTTGGTTTCCTCCTCATCTTCCCCTTTTTGGTATTCCCCCTCACTTTCAGAAGGACTGAGATCATATATAAGGGTTTTTATATCATCCTCTCTTGTCATATTTCTGAAAATCTCCCAGGCTATGGGGATTGTGAAGGTGTGGAGAGCTTCTTCCACCAATAGTTTAATTAGTCCATGGTGAGCCAATTGGTCTGGACCTCTTGCCTCCAATTTGATGTTGGAATCTATAAGGGATTGTAGGAGAAAATAGGGAATTCTAAGTTTTTGGGTTGTGGGAATATCCATGCCCTATCTCAGCTCACGCAGAAGTCTGCAATGGTAACCATAAACTATGTTATATCTCCCTTCACAAGAAATGTACTTGATAATTTGATAACTAACCTCATCCAAGGGTAAGGTATGCTTGTTCTCCTGATGCCATTTTTGTCCTCTATAGGATGCTCATTTGGTTGGAAAAAGGTTTTCTTGGCAACTTGACCCAGTGGCTTTTCTTCTTTGCTCCAGGGTAGTCCAAGTGGAAGACTGGTAACCCTACTGATAAACTCTGGGGTGATTCCATGTCGAGACCCCTGAAAGTAGCAGTGGCATGGGTCTTCGAGTGGGGTACCAAGGAAAGGGAAAACTCCTGCGTCACTTCCTCATCATACCCTCGAAGTTTTTTGAAAAATGGCATCCAATTGGCTCTGGTAAAAATGGCTACTACCTCAAGATGTTCATGGAGCCTAACTAAATTTAGGGGTTCCTTCCTCATTAATCCTCCTATCATTATTTTTATAATCTTTTGGAATACCACAAGTGGAGAAGGAGACAACAATTTTTCAAAAACAAGAAACATAGAAAAAAAAACTGTGTTTTTCTTTACAAAACAAGCAGACTTTTTAATGCAATTTCTCTTCTCTTCAGGCTTAATTCTTCCCTAAAATTGCATCATTACCTATATATGTGAGTTCCCAAGGTGGAGAAGGAGACAACACTTTTTTTGTAGAAACAGGAAACAGATAAAAACTGTTTTTTTTCAAGAAACAGGCAGACTTTTGAATGCAATTCCTCTCCTTTTTCAGGCTTAATCCTTCCTTAGAATTGCATCACTCCTTGTATATATGAATATTCAAATTGGGCTTGTACCAAGCATAACACTTCAAGTTTGAATTTTAATGAAAACCCCATGTTCTCTTCTGTAAAACTTCTTACTGGCCCTCCTGTAGAAATGGCTGGAGGTTCTCTTGTAGAACTGTTACTGCTCCTGTAGAACCTGATAATGCTCCTGTAGAACCCAATAAGAGGAATATTTCTGAAAACAACAGAGAGTGATGGTTTTGAGGCTCTAGAGGTAGTATGGAGCTCGTTGCAGCTGCGGGGATGATGATAAAATGGGAACAAAGGTGGTGAATAAGTTCGAGGAGTACTTGTGTTCACTCGAGATATTTTCGGTGATGATGTGAGGTGGCGAAAAGGGTACATTGCCATTCTTTGGATCATTGGTCCCCACTGCGATGTCATCATGAGTCTTCATGCCTTCTGCCCGCAATCACCTCCCATCATTTGTATTGGAGTTCAAACATCTGCCACTACCTATCTTTTTGGATTTTTCATGAGTTGACTAAACACATGTGTGGTATGATCTCCAGATGAGTGCAGTTGAACTGGATGAGGGTGGCCAACTAACTGGCCACCTTTCTGGTTCAATCCCAACCATTTCGTTCATTCATGCAGTTTTTAAATTATACAGATGCAATAGAGGAGAGGTTTGGACACTTACCTGCAGGTCGAATACCCATGCTGTGATGCTGCTAGGTTCTGTTGCTACTGCATGCTTGGATTCCAGTGCTGCATGCCTGTATCCCTTCTGCTATATGATTTTTTTTTTTTTTGCCTCTTGATATGTGCTTGGTTACTGTGTACAGGTGTGTTTTAGCTGAATCTTTCTTTGGTCATCCCATGAATTCCTATTACTGCGCTTGTTTTGCTGCTGGAGCTTGATTTTAAGGGGATCAGTTGCTACAGGAAATCCGACTGGAGTTCCTGTGGCTACTTCTCCCTCAAATAATTTTAGCTAATGCTTGTGCTAGGAGCCATGAGGATGCTACTGAAGATTCTAATGGCCATGGAGAGGGATTTGGTAAGCTACAGGTGAGTTGTGGAGGTGTTGTTCTTTTATTTCCCTATTTTTTTAAACTGGTTTCTGTGTTTTTCCTACAGGAAGGAAAGAAATCAATGGAAATGGGGTGATGCAGGTGTGGGATGGAGGGTTAGGAAGGTGGATATCTGTAGGATGGTCTGCAGGCTCTTTATGAAAATTCCTAGCTCTTCGACTATTTTTTAACCTTATTTCGAGTTCTCTATGATTTCTACAGGAGCCTCCTGTAGAACACACATGGCCTTCTATAAGATGCACAGTCTTCAAAAAAAACACAGAGAGGTGGAGAAAAAAAATCATAAATGATGGAGAAGAGTATAGAGGATGTGTAATAGGCTTTGTGGCATGTCCCCCTACTTATTGTGGTCCATCTGTAACCTACAATGAATTTTAAAAGTCAATTTCCTCTTCCTTTTTCTCTTCTTTTTTTTTTTTTGAAAAGACAACTAGGGCGTCTCCAAGAGGTTTTCACCCTACTTGCCTTCCCTGGGCACCTCCAAAGGAGGTTTTCACCTAGGGATGTTATTCTTTCTCTTCTTTTTTTTTGTCCTCACCGGGCCGCCTCAAAAGAGGTTTTCAACCCAATGATGGGACTCAAGTGCCTCATAGAGGTTTTCACTTGAGTCATTATTATTTTTCTCTTTTTTCTCATTGAGTGGGTGGAGTGGAGGCTGAGACCTACTCCATTACCAACACTGTCTTATTCAAATCCTCAATGAACTCTCACTTGGAGAGGGGCTTCTTGTAAATTTTCAACCTATCCCCATTGACAAGCATGGGGATGGCTTCCTCATCAATGGCTCTAATCAGAACTGAACCATTATCATTGCATTTTTCTACAATGTATGGTCCCAGTCATTTTGTCCTTAGCTTGCCCTTGAAATCTTTATACCTTGAGTCATACTGTAGTGCCCAATCTCCTTCTTGGAATTGCTTCTCCTTGATATTTTTTTCATGCCATATCTTCCTTTGAAGCTGGACTACCTCTGTGTGGAGAAGGGCCTGCAATCTTTATTCATGCAATCCATTAAGCTGAAGTGACCTTTCCCTTTGTGCATGGCTGAGATCTAGGTCCAGCTAAGCTACCATCCTTAGTGTATTGTATTCAAATTCTATTGACAGCAAAGCCTTCTTCCCATAGACTAGTTCATAGGGTGTGAACCCTGTGGTGGTCTTCCATGTTGTGTTGTAGGCCCAAGTGGCCCCAACCAATCGATCTACCCAATCTTTTCTGCTGCTGCTCACTACCTTGGTCAGAATTCCTTCCAAAGCTCTGTTAGTGACTTCCACCTGTCCATTTGCTTGTGGATGGTAAGGGGTGGAAGTTCTGTGCTTGACTTTATGATGTGTGAGCAGGTCTTCAACCAAATTGGAAGTGAACTGACTGTCTTAATCTGTAACCAGTTCTCTTGGATACCCAAACTTATAGAAGATGTTCTCTCTTAAAAACTCAATTACTTTTTCTTTTGTTGCTACATTGATTAGCTTTGTCTCTGCCCATTTTGTCAGATAATCGGTGCACGCAATGATGTATTGTTTCTATTTTGAAGGAGGATTGATAGGACCCACAAAGTCCATGCCCCACTTCTCAGATGGCTCAAATGTCACTTGAGGTTGCATGGGAATCTCATCCTTTGGAGTAGGTTTCCCCATCCATTGGCACCGATCACAATGGTTGATATATCTCTTCACATCTTGATGAAGAGTGGGCTAATAGTAACCAGCTTGCAGAATTTTGAAGGCAGTCATCTTTGCTACAAAATGGCCTCCACAACGCCCATCATGACAGGTCAAGATAATGTTAAAAACTTCATCCTCCCTGACACATCTTCTCAAAATCTTATCTGGGCCAATTTTGAAGATATCGCCCCCAATCCAAGTGAAAGGGCCACTTTTTCTCACGATCTTGCTCTTCTCTTTTGAGGACAGGTGTGGTGGGAATTGTGTTGAAACCAAGTAATTTGCTATATCACCAAACCATGGGGAGAGTACTGAGATAGAAAATAGATTCTCATCTAGAATTTGATCATCCACCATTCCTTCCTCACCTGTAGGCAAATTTACTCTAGACAAAAAGTCAGCAACAACATTTTCCTTACCAGGCTTATCAACAATGGTTAAGTCAAACTGCTGCAATAAAATTAACCACCTAATAGTGCGAGCATTTACATCCGATTTGTTCATTAGATACCTAATTGCAGCATGATTGGTGTGTACAAAAGTTTGATAACCTGTGATGTAATGTCTAAATTTATTTAAATATTGTACTATAGCTAGGAGTTCTTTCTCGGTTACCATGTAGTTTAACTCTACCTTTGACAAATTTTTACTTATAAATTATATGGCATAAGGTAAATTTTCGTCAACTTGCCCTAAGGCTACTCCTATTTCTTTGTTCGAGGCATCTGTGTGAATGTGGAAAGGTACGGCCTAGTTTGGGCTTCTCAAAATTGGGGCAGTCACAAGTTTACTTTTCAAGGTATCTAGGGCTTCTTGATAGGTTTCAGTCCATATGAACTCAACATCTTTTCCCAAAAGACCAAACAATGGAGAGGCTAACTTACTGAAACCTTTAATGAATCTTCTGTAATATCCCGCTAAGCCTAGGAAACTTTGGACATATCTCACCTTTTAAGGAGGTGGGACCCTTTGGATGATGGAAATTTTGTTGGGGTCCACTTGTAATCCTTGTTGAGATATTGCATGACCTAGCACGGTCCCTTCAGTCATCAAGAATTCACATTTTTCCGAACTGAGGCACAGGTTCATTTCAATAAACTTGTGCAAAACTTTTCCCAGGTTAGATAAAGCTTCCTGAAAATTAGAACCATAAGGAGTAAAATCATCCATATATATTTCCACTGCATCATGAACCAATTTAGAAAATATACTCAATACTGCTCTCTGGAAAGTGGTGGGAGCATTGCACAAACCAAAAGAAAGGAACCGATATGCAAAGGTACCCCAAGGACAAGGGAAAGTGGTCTTATCATGGTCTTCCTGGCAGATTTGGATCTAACTGTACCCGCTAAACCCATCTAGGAAGGAGAAAAAAAATTTCCCTACTAGACCATCTAACACTTGATCTATGAAAGGCAAAGGAAAATGATCCTCTTTGGTGGCCTTGTTCAGTTCCTAATAATCGACATAGATTTTCCACTTACCATTTTTCTTTGGCACTATCACCAAAGGAGAGACCCATTCGCTATCGGAGATGGGGTAGATGAATCATGCATCCAGTAACTTTTGCAATTCTTCCTTGACAATGTATTTAAGGGCTAGGTTCACCCTCCTTTGAGGCTGCCTGACTGGTTTGCAATCTTCCTTACAGCAAATGTGATGAGTACAAGCTGAAGGGTGCACTCCCTTCATCTCCTTATAGCTCCAGGCGAAGGCGTCTAAATGTTTTCTCAATAGGATACATAGTTCCTTCTCCTGGGAGGTGGATAGGGACGAGTTGATTTTCAATGTTCTTTCAGGGCCAAACTCTATATTCTTAACATGGAGAGAGGTCAAGTCGGCCACACAAAAATCAGCTAAGGAATTGTCTTGGGTTTCTCTCACTATATCTTCTAATGGAAAAATATTGGGGGGTGGATTCTGAATCAAATGTTCAATGATATCATCCTCATCCTATGATTTCCCCCCCATGGTAGTTTCTACTGCACACAGTGGTGCAGAATAGACTTCATCCTCATCCTCCTCCTCCAACCAGAGAGGTAGATCATATTCTAGTGAAGGTTGGGCAAGAGGGTATAGGATTAGATACTTGGACATATGCATGTTCTTGATTGTCATGTTCCCCACTTGATAGCTGATTTAGGCATCTGCAGTAGCCAACCAAGGTCTTCCCAGGATGAGAGGATACCCAGTGAGCTTTGCCTTCGGCTGGAGAACTAGCAAATCAGCAGGCTACTCCCAAGAATCAATGGAGTCCATCACATCTTCCATAATCCCTTCAGAGGTCACAGTGGAGCAGTCTGCTAACTGCAGGACTGTTGTGGTCTTTCTTAGGGAGCCCTGGAGTTTGAGCTTGAGCATGGTGTCCTTTTTCATCGCATTAATGGTAGCTCCTAGATCAATCAAGGTATGTGGGATCAGGGTGCCATTGATGTGGACATCAACTACTGAGTTTCCAGGGTCTAGATACTTCGGACAAATGACCTGCCCCAACATTAGGTCAGACAGTTGTCCTATGACATTGATGGTTGGGGCATCTCTCTTGCGCCTTCCTGGATGCCTGAAGCACTTCTCTTTGATCATCTTGTTGTATATAGGCACATCCATTATGGCTTGGAGAAGTGGTATCTTTACACATAATTGTTTCAGTTCTCCCGGAAGTTCAATTTCTTCTGGGGTAGGTTGTGTTGTTCTGAATAATATCTCAGGGAAGGGTGGATTTTCTTTTGGTTCACTTTCCTCTTTATCTTCCTCAACCTCCTGAGGGGGAAGCTATCTATCCAGGAGAACCTTCCTAGATCAAAGGTTAATCTCCTCAATCTCCACAGCATCAGTTGGGCATGATGGTTCCCCACTATATACCTATTGAGCCTATCTATTATTCAAGTTCGGGTTCGGTTGAGTAGGCATTTGGGGTTGCCTTGGTGGAGCAGGAGGCAACAGTTGCGGTTGAGTAGGTGGTGGAGGCAAAAGAGTGGGAGGAGAGTTGTATTGGGGCCTCCACCCCTGATGAGATGCATCCCACTGAGGCTGTGGCTGAGCATAGGAGTGAAACGAATGAGTGGCTAGTTGAGCATGATATTGAGATGGATATGACCAAGGAGGAGGTGTGGACCAGGAAAGGTGAGAAAGGGGACCCCAAGAAGGTATAGAAGTGGCTTAATTAGGGTTGTAGTATGCCTGGGAAGTCCCTTGCATTCCCTGCTAGTAAGGTCTAGATTCATGTGGTCTCCTTTGGTTCATGAAATAGAGTGGTTCAGTGGCTCCTTCGACCCCTTGGTATACAGCTTTAAGTCTGGGCAAGGAAGAGCACTTATCTGTAAAATGATCTTCTTCACAGACTGAACAAAACTCTATAGAGTTCAATGGAATTTCATTCCTAGGATGCCTTCTGGTGCACCTAGGAAAAAAAATGGCCAAAGCCCTCTTTGCTTCCTCTTGTTTCCTTTTGATATGCAAAGTATCCATTTGCATGGCTAGATTCTACAACATCTCACTCTTGAAGTATTCCAACATGTTTCCAAGCTCACCTTTGAGGGATGAAATCGCTGAGGAGGTACTAGCTATGGGTTGACTCCCCCTACCTCTCTTTCTGGCTGCCCTAGAATGGTTTCTAAAAACAGTCTTTATGTCTTCATAAGGTAGTTGGTAGATGTCTCCCCCAGCCAACAAATGGAAGGTGTCTAGAAGGTCTTCCAGAATTCCTCTGAGCAGGACCAACTTCAGAGATTCGGGGTCAAGTGTGCACTTGGCCCTTTTATAACTAAGCTGGAACCTCTCTTCATAATCTTTCAAGGATTCATCACTTCCCATGGTCATTCGGAAGATTTCTTCCTTGGTATCTTTTGACCTACAGTAATCCCGATTTTTGTTGTTAAAGGCTTGCTGCATTTGAGCCCAAATTGTGATGTTGTTGCCAGGTAACCCCATGAACAAGCACAATGTTGTATCCTTGAGGGTAGAAGGGAATGGCTTCAACTTCTACTCATCTTCTGCATAGTCATAGGTGCGACAGATAATAGCAAACTCAAATAGGAAGGTGTTAGGATCTTCTGTAGTCAATCCATGGAAGTGAGGTATGGTTGAAGGGCTTATGTTCTTCATTTTAGTGTCCCGATTGGTCTCTCAGATGGGAAAGGTACCCTCTAATATTTCTCCATTCCCCCTATCATTTTTGGTTTCAGCATTGTCTCAGGAGGGATGGTTTCTTCCTCTTCTTCTCCTATAAGTTCTTTGTATATCTCTAGTTGTTCACCTAAAGGTTATTCTAGATCACTGCCACCAAAGAAGAGAAAAGGGTGGCTTTGTGATGTGGTGGGGGTGTTGGGTAAAAATTTTCCTAAATTATCTTTGTTCCTATGAGGCATGAAAGGAGATCTCTTTTTGGGTGATTTTTGTTTTTTTCTTGTACCTGCAAAATTGAAATTTATTGAACAAAATGCAACTGCTAAAATGAACTTGCTAAAAGGAAATTGTAGAACTAAAATGAAAGCAAGGAAATGACTAATCTACTTTCGCTAAAATGGAAATTGCAACATTGAAAGGGCTAATCTACTTTTGTTGAAACGAAAATTGCAAAATTGAAATGAAAGCAAGGGAATGCAGGAATTGAAAGAAACAACTACTCTACTTTTGCTTAAATGCACTACTTAGCAGAATGTTGCAGTAGAAAATAGAAGAAAAGTAGTAATCACAAAATACTCTAACGCTTCCCCGGAAACGGCGCCAAAAAGTGGTGAGCACCAGTACTGTAGCAATATTGTTGCAACTTGGAAAATTATGACCCAGAGTATCCATAGTACTTTGTTCATTAGATCGACGTTTCAAACCCCAAAGGGGATCCATCATTAGGATAGAAAATGACTAATAGACTGAGAGAAGATTTTTCCGACCAAGACAGATAAATAGAAACCTAATGGTTTGATAGGTTAAAGTAGAAGTCGATAATCCGTGTCATAATTTTCCAGGAAATAACCATAGCAGTTTAAAATTCAGCAATGTTGCAACTCCTGGGGCATCCTACTTTATTTGTATCAACCCGGTAATTCGTAACAAACTTGGAAGCGATGGTGTTGTATGCACAAGTACTAGTTCTTACTGTAGGTTGTCACTTGGTCAGTTGGTGCAAGATCACTAGGAGCTCAAGTCAAATTCTATGAATTCCAGAAGAAGCTTTAAATGTGATGAAAGAAAGCTAACTCTACAGAGGCTATTCTACTTGCAGAAAGAGAAAGAAGACTAAAATGTGCAGTAAACCTAACAAACCCTAATTTACCAACTAACCCTACTTTTGCAGAAAGAGAGATGAAAACCTATGCAATGAATGTCATTACCTACTGAGGAAGTAAAATACACCTATTCAAGCTATTTCTAGAAGGAAATGAGGAAAATTTGTCTTTTTGGGATTTTTATGTATTTTATGTGAAATTGTTGTGGATGTAATTTAGTCGTTTATGGATGTGGTAGTTATTAGGTGGTGATGGAGGGTGACCTTGAGATATACAAAGGTGTAGGAAGGTGTGGAGGGGCTCTAAGAGGCCTCTGGCAACCTTCTAGAGTCTTTCCCTGCAATCGGACTTCAAAAAGTCATTCACAGGAAATTCTACAGGAGGCTACAAGGGATCTACAAGAGGATGTCGAGGGTTGTTTTAGAGGTTTTAAAGGTGGAAAAAATGGTGGAAAAGGGGATCTGAGGACCAGAGGGATGTGTTAAGATGTCTGAAATTCATCAAGGAGGTTTAGGAAAGAAAATGATGGTTGGATTTGTTCAAGAGACGAGAGGAAAGTTTATGAGAAAAGTGCATAAATTAAGGCAGATTTGTGAAGGGTTGTGCATGACCTGTGAAAATGTAGCAGAGGAGATGGTGATGGTTCATTTATTGATTTATTATGAGAAAATATGTACTTTAAGAGAGCTGCAAGTCAAAACACTGAAACTAAGAAAGAAAAGAGCTAGTTGTACCAAAAAACATAACTATATCTCATGTTAACCTAAATTTTGACCTAGGAAATGAAATGCTCAACAATGTTATATGGAAAGGAAAGCATGTAAATAGATTTATTTCACAAACATAAATGAGTATGGAAAAATGGATATGGAGCAAAACATTAACCTCTGAATCAAACTGTAACACTAGAAATTGCATGGAGGAAGCAAAACTGTGTTTTTGTGGGAACAAGAGTGTCTTGACCTTAGCTCATGGTCCCAAAGGGAAGAAAGGAGGTCAAGGCTCTGTTGATGGCCTTTTCATATCTTTCTCCTATCACTATTTAACCTACTTCAGTAAATTGAAATGGAAACAACTATGTAACTCACCAAAAGCAACCTATTCTAACCAAGAAAAAAACTATCTAACAGCAACTAATTCATGAACTGAAACAAAAACATATAAATACAAAAACAAGAGGTTTTGGGCAGCT
Source organism: Pinus taeda (assembly GCA_000404065.3). Lineage (NCBI taxonomy): Eukaryota > Viridiplantae > Streptophyta > Pinopsida > Pinales > Pinaceae > Pinus > Pinus taeda. Next base: position 58,272 of record APFE031166207.1, on the reverse strand, counting down.
TTGGTTGGGCCCTAACCCAAGAGCTTTAGCCCTCTAGAAGGACTCAGTGTTGGCTCAGAAAATATTTCATCTCCATTATCAAATAATAGTCACATTACATAAAGCTATCCACAAAAAGTAAGCTCGAAATGAGCTGAGAAAGAGCTGCCACAAAAGTGCGAAAATTTGACTAACATCCAACTAAACTACTAAGGCCCTAAGCCCCCCTATTTATACAACTGGGGCCCCAACATCTTTCCTAAAATCAAGGAGGCTTGGCTCTCAAGACTAGAGATAGACAACAATTATTCTTCACTTGCTCGGTTGCCCTTTTGATGCATTGATGTGGTTGCTTTTGCTCCAAGCCTTTTGAAGGAGGATTCAAAGTAGGGGGTCTTAAATGAGGGGGACACACTCCTACAAATCCTCTCTCTTGTTTTCCTTGAATATTGGCTACCAAATGTTCATTAAACCTTTGACTTTGTCTCAAAATTGACCAAAAATCTGCATAAAACACACATTAGACTTCATGGCATAATGACTAACCTAATTCACTCTATTAGCATAAATATAATAAAAAACATGCAATAAACTAATGAGAATGGTGGATTAAGCTGAGTTAGGAGGAAAAATTATCCCATATAATTACCCATGTATGGGGCTCATCAGGTTGGAGAACCCAAAGCGAGCCAACATGAAGCTGACATTACACAGGTTGAAGCACCTTCATCAATGACAGTTCTATGTATTCCTTTTCCTTTTGAAAATATTTGCACCTGAAATGCAAGCTGGTGTGAAAGGGGAGGTTTACATTTTTCCATGCCAAAAATTACAAGCATGGAATCCTGAGGGTCAATACCACCAATAGCCGAAAGTAGAGCTTTCCTTTATGCTGGACAGGTTTGTAATACTTTGAGCACCGACATAGCCGACAGCGCTTGCGCCAAACATTCTACAATACTGTAGTTTTGGGTGGCATGTGTAGATGTATTGTGCATTGTGCGATGAAGTGCCCCTTTAGGAGGGCGAATCAAAAGATCAACAACCAGCCTTTCGATATGAAGATCGTTAGGCAATAGTGGGTTTTGAATTGAGGAGGGTTCCTCTACATGAGCGACTGGAGCTCCATAATGTTTGGCTCTGGTTTGTAGATCTACCATTTTGAAGGTGTAAATGGTAGATGGTCCTTCACCAGCTGAAGGATGTTGCGAACCGCCATTTCCCCCTTGCAGGGGTTGGGGTTGGCTTGCAATAAGGTGTTGCTGCTGCTGAAAGCGAAAAGGATTATTCAGGACAGCAAGGGTCCTCCTAGTGTCCTTTTTAGCAATGAAATCTGTGCATTCCTAAAGACGTGGAAATAGATAGGTCATGTGGTCTTTTGCACAAATTTTGCAAGGGAATCTAACGGGTTTATCCTTTCCATCATCATAGGGTGAAACAGCCTTCTTCTTTGGGTTGTGCTACTTTGTTGACTGCTCTTCAGAAGGAGCGGTCTTTTTCTTATTCTTCTTGTTCTTACCACCAGGTTTTTGTGTAGACTGCACAAAGTTTATTGCGGTGGTAGGAAGAGCAGTCAATTCAGTAGAGGGGTCAACTGACATCTGGGCAATGTGATCGCTGAGTTGTTTTACAACAGCCCCGAAGGTTGTGCTGATAATCCCATCGACGTGCGCTCCGAGTTGCTGAGTAGCAGGAGCATTGGAGTTGCGAGGGGCATTAGGAATGACATCGTATAAAGTGCCAAACTGCGAATATATCATATCTAAGTGTTGGGCATGATGAATGGATTGGTCTTCTGTGACCGCACCACTTAATGTGACATCTTTAGTGATTTGGGGGATTAGATACTTGTAGAACTAATCTACTAATAGATAGTGTGGGAGGGGAGATTTGACTATCCTCTGCCTATGTCTCCATTCATGCATATGATCAGAGATGTGGGTGGCGTATCTTGATGTAATGAAGTGAGGAATTCTGTCCCAATTTCATAGCGGATGGGTAGCTAGAAGTGCTTTAAGAATTCCATCACTAAATTGACAAAGGTATTGGCTGACGCGTATGGTAACTTGATGTACCACTTGGCTACATTTGCCAGTAAGGGCGCGGGGAAGAGACGTAGTTGGATACTATCATCCACCATGGAGTTAGAAACACACCATAGATGATAGGTGGTGATGTGTGTACCCGGATCCTCCCCTTCAAACTTCAGGATGTCTATCGGTATTTCATGTGGGATTGGCGGCCAAAGTAAGTTATGATAGATGGGGTTATTTGTAAGTTTTTACAAGTCAGGGATATCAAGCGTTTCCAAGAAAGGCAAGGTGTTTGATGCCCCCGAATCGGACCAAGGTGATGACATATGACTTGAGAATCCTTGCGGTGCTCCAATCATGTTATTTCCAATATTATACACAGGTTGCATGGTATAGTAACTGCCTTGGTGTTGGGCAGTGGATCCCCCCATAGCGGATTTTTGGGGCTTGTAGCCCGAATATTGGTCAATGTAATGTAAGACCCTACAAAATGCGAGCACGGAGTGTGAGAGTCCAGGTTTGTCCACCCTAAAATATTGTAATTTAATATAGAATGTGTTGGCCTACCCATGGTCCGTGGACCATGGGAATGTATAAATAGAGCAAGGCTCTAAGGGTAGAAGCAAGTTTTTAGAGTTGATATTAACTTATATGGGTTTTTGAATGTGATATTCACTCTGAGTCTGTAAGTTTGAGTCTTGGGTTGTAGGAGTAGTAAGAGACTCTGCAGCTGTGTGCGGAGAGGCCTGGTAGAGTCCATAGCAGTGTGCGCGGACCCCTGCAGTTGAGTGCACAGGGCGGAGTTGGGATTGTAACGGAACAAAATTTTAATAAAAGTTAAGTTGATTCTAAAATATTGTGCATCTATTCGTAGATCTATATGTTTATGCTTTTGGTATATGTTTATGCATCTTCTTACAATTTATTATTGCGCGCACTTGTTATGAATGTTGAATGATTGATAAGAATATTAGGCCCACAAAATTAAGATCTATGATAATAACGCAGTGAGGTTAAAGGATTTAGACCACACCTCTTTGCGCTCTTTACAGGGCTATGCGAAGGTTAGACAGTTGTGCAGAGTAGTGCGAGTGCGTAGGATCGGTTTACAAACTTCCTAGACTTCATCAAGACATCCCTAGGGTGTGGAAACCTGGTTCCAACACCCTCCCATACTACCTCGAGTGAGACCTAATGAGCCCCAGAAATGGGTAATTATATGGGCTCATTTTACCTCTTAATTCGACTTAATCCACCATTCTCATTAGTTTATTGCATGTTTTTTATCATATTTATGCTAATAGAGTGAATTGGGTTAGTCATTATGCCAAAAAGTCTAATGTGTGCTTTATGCAAATTTTTGGTCAATTTTAAGACAAAATCTAAGGTTTAATGAGCACTTGGCATCCAAATTCATGGAAGAACAAGTGAGATGATTTGTAGGAGGGTGTCCCCTTCATTTATGAGCCCTTACGTCGAATTCTCCTTCAAAAACTCAGAGCACAAAGCCAAGGGGTAGCCAAGAAAGTCAAGTAAGACTGTTGTTATCTTCAGTTTTAGGAAGCTGAGTTCCTTGATTTTAGGAGGACTGTTGGAGGTCCCCATTTGTATAAATAATAAGGCTTAGGGCCTTAGTTTTGTTAGTTAGATTTTATTCATTTTTTTAGTCTATTTTCGCACTCTAGTGTAGCCCTGTATTAGCACATTTTCGAGCTTTTTCTTGTAGAGAGTTTTTGGGATGTAACTATTATTTCTTGATCAATAAAGAAGAATCCAGCTTTGCACCAGCTATGATCTTTCTTAGGAGGCTATGGCCCTTGGGTTTGGGCCCAACCTGAGTGCCAGTACCTCCTTTGTGTACTTTTATGTGTCTTTGCTACATTCATAGTATAATTTATGTTATTTAGGTTAAAATCTTGCTTTGTTACTTAGGTTGTTTTTGATGATTGAGATAGTTTTTCATGCTTCAGGTTGATTTGATAGTTTGGTAATAGAAAATATCCACAAAAATGCTATCAAGCAGTCCTTGATCTCATTTCTCCCTCCTTGGGACCATGAACTGAGACCAAGGCAAACTTGCTGCCACAAAAACACTATTTTTGCCTTCCAATGCAATTGCTAGTGTTAGATTTTAAGTTGGAAAAGTTGATATCAGTTGTGATTGCATGTTTAGATCTATTATTGCTTAGTTTCCATAGCTCTCTTGCATGATTTCCTGTCTATAAACTTTTGTTCATCATGTTTCTGGTTTTTAGGTTATATTAGGTCAAAATAGATAGATCTTTGGTTTTTTTAGTCTTTGTTCGATCAGTTTTGGAAAATAGTGTGCAGAGCACCTGTGATACACTCCTACCTACCCTTCCTCCATCATACAACCTGTTCCAGCCCCTAATTCTAGATTCCTTCCCTTCATTCGCCACACTTTTCCAATTTGCCCTATTTTCTACATTCTTGTGCAACATTGCTCTTTCCATCCTTGAACAAATCCAACCACCTTTTTCACTCCTTAGCTTCATTTACCAGGTCCTAGACCCCTTAACATCCTTATCCATCCTTCATTTCCACTTTCCCACCGTTTTTCCACCATCAACCCTCTAAAATCTACTTTTAGCCTGTTCCTGTAGAACTTTCTATAGAACCCCGCAAACTTCTTGTAGAAGCTCACACGAGCAGTTTTTTGAGATCTGATCATTGTGGAATTCTCTGGAAGGGTATTAGGGACCCCTTAGGCCATATTCTCTCCTTCCCAACCTCCTGAAAGTGCCCACTCCATTTCCTTTCGCCAATCAAACTCTTCACAGTCAAAAATAGTTAAAGCACATGCATAATAATTCTGCAAAATTACTCAAAAATACAAAAAGATGCTTTTTCCAAATTTTCCTTCAAAATTAGCTTAGTCACATGCATTTTACCTTTCCAAGAGTCAATGGCATCCATTTCAGTAGCTTTCATCTCTTTTCTTGCACCAGTAGGGCTAGTCAATAAAACTAGGGTTTGTTAGGGTTTGCATTTCCTTTCAGCTTTCCGCTTCTTTTTGCAAGTAGACTAGCCTCTTTTGAGTTAGCTTTCATCCATCACATTTGAAAGCTTATTCTAAGAACTCATATAAGTTGGCTTAATCTCCTAGCGAACTTGTGCCAGCTGATCAAGTGACAGCCTTAGTAAGAGCTAGTACTTGTGCATATAGCACTGTCTCTTCCAAGTTTGTTACGAACTACCGAGTTGATAAAAGTAAAGAAGGGAGTCCCAGGAGTTGCAGCATCATTGCTACAATACTGGAGCCCACCAAGACCTCAGTCTGTGCTCCACAGACTGATGCCAAAAGGGCTGGTAGTTTCGGGATTTGTTTGGCTAAAACACTTCTGAACCTGGGTTAGGCCCTAACAAGCCAACAAATGGTTCCATTGCCAGGACCGGGATCTACCTAAGGGATACCTGATGTCAGAACACTGGAACCCTATGAAGAACGAAATTGAAGGGTGGTTGGATCAGAAAATTCATGAGTTTGTGGCATAGGAAAACAAAACACCTCAAATATCTGAGAAGAGGTGGCTAGATCGCTATGTATATACAGAAATCCACGAGATTTTCTTCGCATCCTTCTCTTCAGAGTTGTATGATTAGATCGCAAGGTTAGCTAACAGCTAGGGAAGGTATAAGCTTGATCAACCGATAATGTGGACTATGGAGTTAGTGTGCAGGCTAGAAGCATCAAAAGATAAGATCGCTCGGGCTATAAACTATTGCCTCGACTGGATAATAGGAGGGTTTATCACTGAATTTGCAATAGACAGGACTATAAGCTACAACGAAGCAAAAAGACATTTTCTCAAGGGATCGCAAGGCAAGTACATCAAATATTTGAATACTTGGATTAAGATGCTGCTATATGAAAAACGGGTGATGTGAATACATTAATGATTGGAATGACGTGGAGCAGAAAGGTCTATAAAGGTATCAAAGGGTTAGGAAACAATGCTTTAATTTCACCTCCGCGAGCGAGTGAGGAAGAGCGCGCTCGAGCTTCTCTGAGGAGTGTGTTCAGTTTGATAAGGAAGCACATTCCACAGCTGCCCTCCCCACTTATGCGACCACTCATATCACCTCCTTCACCTCCATCTTCACCCACACCACCTCCACCAAACCAGCAGTTCAGTATGCTGAGCGCGATTAAGCTACTCGTATTCAGAGGAGTAGGAAATGAAGACCCGAATTAGTTCTGGTTTGTGGTAAGAGCAGTGTGGGAACCACAAGGGGTTATGAACGATAACATTAAGAAGGATACATTGGTAAGGGCACTACAGGATCACGCGTTGATGTGGTATATCAAGCACTCAAATGATCACCCAAATGTAGGAATAGCAGAGATCTAAAATGCATTGAACAAAGAATTTAGCCAGTCGAAATCAGAGACGTAGTCAATCATTAGATTTAAGGAGATTGCAATGCTTCTAGGTGAGACCCCATGGGATCTAGATCAACGGCTGAAGAGTATGATCTACGAGGCTAATATGATGCTAACGAATGCACAACACCGCACATGGTTTGTGGTGTCTTTGACACCACACTTGAGGATGGTGTTGTCACAACAAAAGCTTTGAATCTAGGCCAAAGCATTGGAAATGGCAATGAGGTTGCATGAAACACTAATACAAGATCTAGGGCTTGGAGTTCAACAGATTCACGCACAGCTATAGAATCTTTGCCTGGAAATGCAGATCTTGAAGCAGGATAGGGCACTGCGGCCGGAGGCGTGTGAGGAACTATGGTGTATAAAATTCAAAGGCCAGGGCCACGATAAGGATCACTGTCAGGTATTCGTGAACTACTTGGTAGGAGGGGGGCCTATGCCATTGAGACTCAAGGCATAAGTGGGGCCAAGTGCGACACCCCCGCTATGTTGCATGATTTATCAGATAGGAGGAAAACACACAACGGACAATTGTCATCTATTACAAAAGTTTACACAAACTCAGCAGCAACTGTTTTGTAACTTTTGTAGGTTGGCGGGCCACAACAAGCGTACTTATCCCAGCTATGAGTTAATGATGGATTAGACCCCAACATATAGAATGCAGACAGAAATGCGAGGCCTTGACCTAGCTATGGGAATGGTGCATGCTAGATTTTAGGGCCGAGGTCGAGGACGAGGAGGAATGGGGCTAGGAAGGGGCCGAGGACAATTAATCTGTTACAATTGCGGACGACCAAGGCACTACACTCACGATTGTAGCAACCCGGCGAAACTATCTTGTTTACACGATTCTCAGTTTGATCATGAAGCAGTAGTTTGTCCTATGTTCATCGTGCAGATGTGCGAGAAAGGGGTACTTCAGCCTACTCCGTCGCAAAATATTCAAATGATGAGGTCTGAACCACCGAAGAAGATCCCAACGTGAACATGGTGCTCAGAAGTGGCATGACCATAGGGGAAGATAAGGGGAAGCAGTGCGAGGAAGATATGTGGGTTCGCAAGGCTCCTATAAAGGAACCTGAGTTTGACTTGGAACACGCAAAGGAGATGTTTATGGAAGCTAAGAAGAGATTTGTGGAGGCCTCTACTTCAGGCAGTAAGGATCAACCAGATCCAAGAATGGATCCTTCTATGCTTACTACCTTTTTAGAGACATGGATGAAGCTGCTGCGCAATAATAGGGTAGTGAAAGGACTACAATAATTAATAACTAGGTGTGCAGGGTCAGGTGAACCACACGTAGTCCATAAACTAGGAAAGCATACATTGCGCATCGGGAGGGAGATGAGATTAATAGTGTAGATTGGTGAATATGAAATGGATCAGGTAATCCTAGACCTAGGTTTGGATGTGAATGTGTTACCAAAGCAGACATGGGAACTCATGGGAAAGACCAAGTTACAGTGGTCCCTTATTCAATTACAGATGACGGACCAACAAAATATTTTTCCCATGGGGAGGTTGCAAGGGGTAACCGTTGATACTGAAGGTGCAAGCACACACACATACTTTGAAGTAATAGAGATTGTTGATGATAGCAACCCTTACCCTACGTTGCTAGAAATAGATTGGGCCACTGATATGAATGGAGTCATCAACTTGAATAATAGGAAGATGATATTCGAGAAAAAGTCCCTTCGTGTAGTAGTTCTGCTAGATCTGGCCAAAGGTGCATGCTACAGCAAACCTGTGCATGACGATGACAGTGACAATGAGCTGGATTGCATTCACTAGATAATGACACAAGACTAGGATTAGGTGAACCCGACAGTACATGGGAGAATCTCATGGGAGCATGATAGTTCGTATACTTCGGACTCAGATGAAGAAATAGAACGCTAGCAGAACTGGTTGCACGAAGTAACAATGCTGAATTGAAACATGGTGATTAGATCCTTGCATTGCGTGACAACCAAAGCAAGGAAACTACCAACATATGATGGGATAACATGAGCGGATGAATTCTTAGACAAATTTGAAAGTGCGGTACCAAAACAGTAGTGGTATAGTGCGATGGAATGGGTGTTGCATGCGACACCCACACGATGGTGGAATACACACCAAAAGAATATTGGAAACAAGTGTGAATGTAGAAGATGGATGCACTTACGGTTTAGAAGTCCCCAGCATCAAACGCGAGTCGAGCAGCCAGGACGAAGTAGTCTACACACCCACTTGTGTCGATGGGTGTAGTCGTGTGTTGTGCAAGAACGTCCTAGACTGAGGATCAAAAATCAAAACCCAACGCAGCAATAGGAAAAGTGATGAATATTCCATGTCAGAGCCTTCACAAAGTTATACGAAGTCATGAATAGCATTCGCCAGGTGAGACAAACTGAATGGGACCCGCGCATACCAGCAGTTTGATGGCCCTATAAGACCATAAGAAAAAACCGGAGCACGGAAATGACCCCAACACTGCCAAGAAGAGATGAAACCAAGAGAGCATAAAATAATCCCCAGACCACAGCTCCCGTAGTTGGGGTAGGACGCGAGGACCTGGGTAAAGAAATTAGACGGTTGCAAGAAGCCATTCGGTGAGGGATATTGAAACTTCATGAACTCGATGAAGATTGGGCATGGATGACGAAGAAAAGCATGACATTGGATGAAGAAATTAGTGAACTGGACACCGAAGTCGTGAAAGCAAGCCACAAGAAACTAAGCATGATGGGGCCTTGTCTAGCCAGCCCTACTACTACATTAGAAGGAGTTGTGACCCTGCTAACATGGTCGCGACTGCACCTTACTAAACAGGGGACATACCATACAGAGAAGAACATGATGCACTAACGAACACAAGGGTATTTGAAGGGTACCCATAGCCTGGGCTAGCAGGAAAATTGAAGCCTTGCACCGGGAGTGCAACCACCTGACTATCTATAGGAAGCACAGTCTCAGTGCTCCAAGTAGTTGAAAAAGGGCATGGGACTATAAACAAGTCTGCATGAGAGCTACGCAGAAAGGAGGTTCCGCGCAGGGACAATATGTCACAGGGGTCATGGTCACACATAATGGGTTGTGCTGCTGCGCGGGTAGGCTAGGAGGTGACTGTTGATGTCACTATTCATGACAAGAGGTCCAATTTAAGGCAGAAAGGAGTGGGCGGTGGGCCATTAAGACAAGAATTAAGAGCTAGATTTAGGACGATCTTCCACCAAGAAGGTATTAATGACTCAGAAGTGGAGGGAATGGTTGAATTCAAATTCAAACATTACTAGAAAATACCTTGGGGTAGCCTCGAGGCAACACTTGGTTGTTTGTGATTTGAGCCACTACAAAGAATTGAGCACTAAGCTACCTTGCCACCCATGACTATGCGACCGACCAAATCCAGTGTAGAAACGATGATGGCTATGAGAACCAGAGTGCGACTTGCGGAAGTTACCCCAAAGCCCCATGTGACCCAGGAGGAGCTTAGAGAGGTCGCAAATGCACCAAAGGTTCTAAAGTCCCCACGCACATCGCAACCACAAAAAGACAAGCAAACAATGGGGCCAGTCTAGGTATCACCACGGAACCCACAATTTAGTCAATTATCAATGGCAGAGAATGGCAAAGCTGTTACCATGGAAACCGAAGAGAAGGAGGAATATTTGCAAGCCCTGATCGCCCAAATTGAAGCACAGGATGATGAGGCAGAGAATGTTTCCCAAGTACCTTTGGCAATAAAGTTACCCCCCTACATCCCCCCATGAAAAGGGACAGCCAAGATACAGAAGGACCTGGAGGCCACGAAGAGTGCGCTCCAAACCCTGATTCTTCTAGATGAACTAAGGTTTCAAGGTCTGCCACTAGGATAGGTACCTAATATAAAGTTTGAATACTGGGACCTCGTGGATAGTGAGAAGTTCCCACAGCTAGTTGTGGAGAAATTATTGCAGCAGAAATGGTTAAGCGGTGTGGAGAAGGTCAGGTTACTACATCTGTGGTGGATACCCCACTACCACTGTTTGTCTGTCATGATCTTTGTCATTCGGTAGCTATGATGTTTAGTACATGATGGGTATCTTTGGCTGGAAGAGACGATTCCCATCATGACCGATTAATTCACCGGATTTCTTGGCTGCCCATCAAAGGAAACAATCCCGCAACCATAGTAGGAAAGAGCAGCGACTTGGCCCTCACAGAAGCTATGATGGCCAAATATAAGCTGGAGAAGAGGAAGTGAGGGTATGTAATAACGAGCATCAAGGACAAAGGGGTGCGCATAGCCACCCAGCTACTGGCAGACAAGCTTATTAGGAAATGTCACGCAGACAAGGTGCCAGCATCTGTAATTGCGTTGGCAAAGTAGTGTGCAGAGGGGGTCCAACTCAACTAGGCATAGTTTCTCTACGATGAGTTTTTGACAAATTGTTGGGAGGCCGAGGAGTAGGGTAAGACCTTCCACTACACATGGTTGTTGTTATCCATCCTATTTGTTGTTGGGGAGCTACTGCAGAACATCTAGTTTCCCACCATTGAGAGGAACCTACCTGAAGGCGCGAGGTACACCTCGCTCTCGGCAACGAAAGACACAATGAGGGTTCACGAGATCAAGGTGTTTTGGGTGTTCATGGAGGCAAGCATCCGAACTTGGATCAACCATAGGCCACGTTTGTCCCCGACAATATACAACAGTTTGCAAAGCACAACAAAATTCAAAGCGGATATGCATAATCTGTATATCCGGGCGCGAAAGGATCTAGCCCGAACATGGGTGAAGCTTCCATTCATTGCAACAGATGATGCAATTTCTTCGATGTAATGGTAGCATGGTCTCTAGAGTGGTGTGCTCCAGACTTGGCAGAGCTGGAAAAGATCACCGCACAGTAGCAAAAGAAGGAAACCAATATGTGCATCGCGAAGCTGGCAGAGAGAATGCCCTAGGAATAGGAAGCGGCCACACAACAGAAGGTGGTTGAGGCAGTAGTAACAGCGTAGATAGTAGAAACCACAACTACACCCACCGAATAGACTGAGGAAGGTCAGGAAATGTCCACAAAGCAGGACATACAAGAGGAGGTTGAGGTAGAGGAACACACAACAAAATCGACCCAACTCAAAAGGTCGTGTGTCCAGGAGAAGCCAACCACACGAAAGAAGACAAAGACAACGAAAACCTCTGAGGGAGCCCTTCTTGACAGTGGCCAACTAGATCATGATGTCACTAAGGATGCTCTTGAAGTATTAATGATAGAGTAGACAACTATGTTGCGGGTGGTCGGAGCGCAGTTGCAGGAATTATAGGTGCGACCCCAAGGAGTGATGACACCGCACCTTACAGAAGGTGCATCTGAAGCTGAGTGGATGTTGAGTGCCCGCACAACGAACACTTTGGTGTTACCAGAAGGTGTCGTCTTAGTAGAAGCCGAAGTTGACATGAGGGGTTAGGGTTGAATTTGGCCACCCTTCCCAGAGAAACCCTTTACCAGCTACAGGATGGGGTAATTGTTGAGGTTCACACCAGAGAGGGCCATGCTCTCCAAGTCTTGAGTGAGCAGGAGATGAATTTATAACAGCTCGGCCTATAGCACGACAACCTAATTGCACAAAACTAGGGATTAGAAGAGGTCGTGGAGGAGGCCTGTAGTAGTATTCTAGAGTTGGCCTTGCCAGCGACACTCCCCACCATGGAAAAGATTCACCAATTAGCAGTTGGAGTCCCCAACAAGCCACAACTTGGGGTATGGTATTGTATAGTGGGTTTCCATAGGGATTCTTAGGCTGGGGGATAAAAGTGCCCTCGGGATAAGGGTTTCCCCCTTGACTCATTTGAGGTTGTGAGTAGGGTGCCCCTATGGATTGATTGGGACCTTGTTGAGGGTTCTTGCTCGCCACATAATTAACCATAGGTCCTTGACTGACATAAGGAGGGTTCATGTCAATCAATGACTAACCATGCATACCTAAAAATGGGGGGGGAACTGTTACGCTCCTAGCTGGTATATGCATATTGGGAATAGTGCCCCTGGATACTTGAATCTAGGGGTTAGAACTATACAATGGATGCCAACCATATTGTTGGTTGAAGGGACCCATGCTAAACGTGCTATATTGAGTGTTATAAGGAGTGCAATATGTAGCACTTGTTGAAGGTCCAGGGGCTGACAAAAAATGGGACGAACCGAGAATGTATTGGGTTCCACTCATGGTGGGTGTCACGATAGGTTTTGAACCTAGGACATATGGGATAGCGGGGTTTGCCATCAGAGGTGTTGTACTGACTATCGACTAGGGAAGCAGTGGTGGACCAAAAGTTTCCACAAAAGCCCATGACCCATTAGTCATCGATGGGATGGGTGGAAATGTTCCAACTGAAGGTAAAGGAGGTACAAATGCAATGGGAACCAAGAGTGGCCGAATGGATTCGTGATTGGAGGATTGTATGGAGAAAGAAATCCTTCAGTAAATAAAGCCTCATGTAAGCTTGAATCATGGGATGTCCCAATTGATTTTGTGGTAGATCTCTGAGACTGATTTCCCAAAGATGGGGAATATGGTTCACTAGATCTCAGCAGATCCTCTACAGTTAGTGGGGGAGGTCCTAACAATCATCTAGATTGACGATGACAGTCAGATGTAGCCACAATGGATGATAATTTTTATCAGTAAATTTTACAGTGATGTTTATTAAAGTCTTAGTGATAACACTCTACAACTTAAAAAATAAAAAATACACTAAGGAAATCAATCAATAAGTAGAGAGAAATGGCCCTGTCTGATAAGCACCGATCACTGGAGATGAAACCTAGTATCACAATGAATAACAAAGAAAGCTATCCAAATGTACAGTTACAATTACTCTTGAGCTTCACTCAAACCTCAAATTAAGGGGCCAAGTACTCTCGTAAAGACGAACACCCTCCCAAAAATTGAAGACAGAGTAGATTCATCTGTGTTAGGTACCAAGGCAGCCCACCCTAGTCACCTTGTGTTCATCCCTAAAAGTATGGCCACTAAGGATACCTCAAATCATAGACACTACGGGGGGGGACATATTCATGGACAATACGCTATGTGGGTAGGATGCCTGAGTCCCCGACTCAGCTCCAATATCCTTGAAGGGATCCCCAATACATAGAATACCCAAAGGAGATGTAAGTAAAGGTAGGCTACCTCCACTTATAGTCTGATGTTGTCTCATATTTAGCTCCGCTTTTACTAGTGGTCCCATATAGTATGAGTGTAGAAGGATTTCTCTCTTTAATGACACTAGTTTCGGTGTATGACCTTGGGTAGTTAACTCACACTGCCTATCCCAAGATCTTAGCCTAAACTAAAGTATGTTTACTCTAAAAAGAGTTTTTGATTGATTTTATTAGGTATATTTTAAATTTACTTCGTTAGTGTCTTCGGTAGGGGTGTTGATGTATGAAATTATATGGGACTCTAACTCAAATCATGCAAATGCTTGTAAATTTTCATTTTTGATGAAAAAGTTGCTTCTATAAAGGGAGAGTCATTCATACATTGTTGGCTTATTGGGGCCTGACCCAATTAGCCAAACAAACTTGTTACTACTAGCCCTTTCAGCAACAGTCCGTGGAGCACGGATTGAGTTCTCACTCGAAGTAGTATGGGAGGGTGCTAGAACCAAGTTTTCGCACCCTGGAGATGTCTGATGAGTTCAAGTGGTCCGCGGTTTGACCCTTTGTGCAGTCCTGCCGAGGAGATGAATGTCACGCTCTTCATTATTACCCAAAACCTCAATGGTATTCCAATGTTAGTTAATTACCTTTTCCTACTTGAGTGCTTTAAGTATACTTAACAATATAAACCATTCATACAAGTGCACGCAATAAATAAATAGTATATTTGCAAATCATATCAAGCATGCATTAATCCAAGAACAGATACAAAAGATTATGATAAAACTTCTCTTTATTAATTCCTTCCTTGGTTACAGACTCAACTCTGCCCTGTGCACTCAGCTGCAAGGGTCCGCGCACTCAGCTGCAGACTACTAGGCCTTTGCGCACTCAGCTGCAGAGCCTTCTCCTACTCTATGACCCAAAGACACACTTCACTTAGTTACTTAGACTCTTTCTTTCTTCTCTACTATTATCTCTCTTTTACACTTAGAGCCTTGCTCTATTTAGACAATCCCATGGTCCGCAAACCATGGATAGGTCTATCTAGCCGACATTACATTACAAAACTAGGGCGCACAACCTTGTGACTCTATTATACTTATGCGCCCCATGCCCGCAATTCGTAGAGCTTTACAACAAAATTGGGTCAAAACTTGGGCTTTGAGCCCCAAAACATGTCTTGGGGGGATTCCATGCCCAACATGCCCCCAACACAAACATCATGACTCACCCTCGAGTCACTCTGTTAGTGCGGTGATCTTTGCGCTGAGTCCCTCCAACTATTCTCGAACTGCGTGGATGTCAGCAGCACACTGAGCTACTGCTTGTTGGATCTGCTGCATACGTTGTTCGGAGACCTCTATGTCTGGGGTGCTTCTTTGCATCAATGTGTGCATCCCTTGTATGTTCACGAGCTTGCCTTTGATGTCTATCATGATAGTGAGGGCCTCATCAATCCAAGGCTAGACGAGCACTTTTAGGGCTGCTTCCTTATGTTATGTCGCATCCACCTGCTCCTTCAGTGCTTTAGCCTGCTGCATCCTTGCAAGCCTCTGGGTGAAGACAACTTTCTACGCAGTTCCTCGAACAATGTCATACTACTGTTGGAGTTCTCGCACCTCTGTCTCTAAGTGCTGGATGTTGGGGTCCTCCTACAGAGTTGTGAGGACCTCAAGTGATTCTTCCAACATGTTGGTGCAGTATCGCACTGCACCTTCGATTTCCTCCAATCCCGCTGTGATAGCGCTAGTGCGTTGTTCTTTGATTTCCGGGGGAGTGGATGGCTGCGCCTATAACCACAGCTCAATGATCTGAAGATTTAGCTCCAGCTGAACCTTTGTCGTTTCTTCCCTGACCTCGCAAACTCCTACTGCTAACCTGTGGATCCGCACCTCCACTAGTATATCTACTAGGATAACTAGCTCCAGGATGCTTCGACAAGTGTCATCTATCACCTACACCAGTTGTTAATTTTGCAACACTAATTTGTTGCATTGCAAGCTTAATTGTTCCATATTTATCTTCTACTCACTAAGGACTTGGAGTGCGCGACTCTCCCTAGCAAGCAGCTCTACTGTTATCCCATTCTGTAATAGATATAATGTCTTGTGCAGAAGAGCAACTATATTAACATCGAGACCTTTCATCGTGCTAACCGAAAACCTGTCGGCCTCCTTTGATGTCACTAGAGCCCCTTCCGACAACAATATTGTGCTCATCATCCTTGCGCGCAGCATCTGCTTTGATGTCATGGATTTAACTATGAGGTTGGTCGAAAGGGTACCAACCTGAGGTAGGCACACCTGTAATTCCTACAACTACGCTCTGAGGGCCCCCAACATAGTTTGGTGCTCCTGCATGAAATATTGAAGAGCATCACTTGTGACATCGCACATCATCTCGCCGATGTCATGCAAATCGCCCTCAATTAGAGTGATCGGGTTGATGGACAATTTCAAGGCCTTGACCTTCTTCCGTGACCCTACCCACTCTACTAGGTGTTGGCGCTTCAGCTGTCTGGATGTGGTTCATGGGTCCGCGCCTCCTTCTTCTGTTTCTACTTCCTCTGCCTCCTGCCCCTACGAAGGCATTGTTTAGCCCTCGCCCACCTTTGCAACTTCTACCTATGCTACTACGACCTTTTCCTGCTCAGATGCTTTATGTGTTGCTTCCCGTGCTGCCCACACTTTGGCTACTGCTGTTTCTTTCCATCATTTTTTGGCCAACTGTGTGATGCACAACTTGGCATCATCTTTCTTCTTTTCCACTGCTAATATCTCGATTTTTGTAGTGTCTAGGGCATGCCATTTTGGAGGCCATGCCTCCAAGACATTGAAAATGGCGTAGTCAATGGCTACAAAAGGTAGCTTTGTCCACTGCTTCATTGGATCCTTGCGTGCCCTAATATAGATGTTGTGCATATCTAACTTAAATTCTACAAAACTCTACAGACTGTTGTAAACCATGGGCGACAACCACGGCTTATAGTTGATCCACATTTGGATGGTCATCTCCATGAACATCCAGAAGATCTTACTGTCACATATCCTTGTAGCATCCTTTGTGGCCTAGAGTGAAGCATACTTCGCAGCCTCTGGTAAATATTTGTCAATGATGGGGAATTAACTATCCTCTAGCAATTCCCCTGCTACGAGCACTATGGATAGCAATAGCCATGCATAGTGGAAGGTTTTACCCTGCTCCTAGGCTTCGCAGCAATTCTCTAAGAATTCCATGCAGAGGAATTCAGACCAGTTAAATTGGACCCCCTCCACACACTGCTCAGCCAGTGCGACCACCGGCGCAGATACCTCGTTAGTGTGACACTTGCGCATAAGTTTTCTTGCCTAGATTTGGGTTTCTATGCGTACTACTTTGTCCTTGACGTTGGAGATGGTATAGCCCCTCTTCTTCTTTTCCAGCTTGTAAATCATCTTCATGGCCTCCGTGATGGACAAATCATTGCCCTTTCCTTCCAATATAGTCATGGCGTCATTTCCTTTGTATGGAAGTCAGGAAACGCAATGAATCGGGTCTGATGTGATGGGGATGGGCTCCTCTAGCGATAAATACCCATCATGCACCAGGAAGAGCAGCTGCCTAATGACGAAAATGGCTATTGGGGTGCGGTGGAAATGCAACACCCATAGTAGGTTCAGCAGCCCAGCCTTTTCAACACCGTGCAACCACTTTCATGGCTCTAATGTTGTCACCACCCTCGCGGTGTTCTCCTCCATGAGATTTCCAGTCTCTAGGTGAGGGAACTTCTCGCGATCAACAAGGTCCCAATCTTCAAATTTTGTGGTCGGCACATGGCCTAGGTGTGTGCCTTCAAACATCATGCCATCTGGGAGGAGTGGAGTCTAGAGCAAACTCTTAGTCTCATCCAGGTCCTTGGGCACTTTGGCATTTCCTTTTCACGGGGGGACTTAGGCTGGCATTTTTGTCACAGAGAGCATAGGTTGAGTATCCACCTCCATGCCTTCTTCTTCTTCCTCTATGATGATAAGGGCCTGTAGATCTTCTTCTTCTTCGTCTGTTTCTATAGTGACAGCATTCCCTTTCTCCTCCATCAACAGTTTGCTGAGTAGCAGATTTCGTGGGGACACACGTATGAGAGCCATTACTTATTTATCCTTCTTGGGTCTTGGTGTGCGTGGTGATTTTGGGATCTCTGCCACAATCTTGACACCTTCTAGAACATCCTCCACAGTTATGGCCTACACGGCCTCGCCGATGGTCACCTCTTATATCCCCATACCATCCTTAGTTGTTGTCATTGTAGTTGTGCAGCAATCTATCACTCGCAAATTCAGGGTCTTAATCAATGCTCGGCTCACAATAATCAAGGCTTTGCTCAATTGCTCAATTTACAAATGACCAAGTGTTGTTTACTGGGCACCCCTTTGTATTTTATAGTGCTTTTTGAATTCAAATTCGACTATTCCCCCCAATTCTTGTTCATTAATGCTTTCTTGGCAGCAGATTTTCCCAAATATTGCCCATAACTCACGTTTTAAATGCCTGCCGTCCGCTCCATTTGGCCTTAAGTCAAGCATCCCATCATGAATAGTGACTTCAACAGTCACTTTCTGGCCAACCCATGCAGCAACGAAACCCCTCGTGCGCGGTCGCGGACCTTGTGACTCTTTCCTTCTGCACAAATCTCCAATACTGGGCAGCTCCCGGGCAGAATATTTTATAGTCCTCCACTCCCTTCCAACTGCCTAGAGCGCTAAGATCATCCTTCCCCTGGCTAGTCAGGTGGTTGCACCACCCATGTGGAGTTCCATCCTGTCCTCCTTCATGGTTCCTGGAGAATCCCCACCTTTTATTGTTACGGTCGGCATCACGTGCTTCATCATTTGCAACGCACTACCCTAGTTACTATGCTTAGTAATATGCGGTCCAAGCCAAGGAATCAGACTAATCAATTCACGGCAATAGTTCTCAAACTTGTCAACATGATTGTATGCACCTTGCCTTACCATCTTAGTTTTTTCGGCAAGAAAATATTCCTTGATCTTGTCCTCTAGCTTCTTGACTTCTGCATCCACCAGCACAATTTTCTTTATTAACTATACCCTTTCTTCTTCAAGTTCTTGGAGTCTAAGGTTTCCCTGTTGGATTTCTTCCTCAAGTCCCATGCATTCTGTTTCTTGCAGTTGTGTGATTCCTTCTTTCTGAGATTTGCGAACCATCATATCTATGGGTGCTACTATGTGTGGACTTGGCTTTGCATGCTCCATAGAGATTATAGCTTCTGCTTCAGACTTCATCTTTGGAGGTGCCCGCATGGTCAAGGTTTTGCACATGATCCTATAAGCCCATAGAATCACTGGTACACACAGGTCCCAGTTAGTTCGCTTCACATGGTGGACCGCGTTCAGTGCCTCGCGTACTTTGTCAAAATCTTCTACATGCTTGGTCTAACCATACTTCTTGTTTGTCATTCGCGCCATCGTCTTGCCTGCTCCTATTTGTTGGTTGTATTTCCTATCATGAGGACGGTGTGCATTCATGTAGGTTGTGCACCATATGCCTGTACCCATCTAGAGAGGTGGGCGCGCAGGCTGTTTCATCTGTCATACTCAGCTTTCATCTACATCTGGGGCTTTCCAAATTGCATGAGCATCATCCTTTTTCATTTGCGCCAGTCCTCAAAACTTCTTTGATGTGTACCCCACCATCGTTTGGGTGTAGCGCCCAATGCACATTTCAGAGCGTCAAAACGATGCTGTTCCAATACTTATCTTTCAAATTTGTTCAGGAAATCATCCACTTCACTCAACCCATCATACATAGGCAGGTCTCTTACCTTTGTTGCCACGCAACACAGTGACCTTATCATCATGTTATAGTTGAGCATGGTTACCTCGTGTAACTAGTTCTACCGTTGTTCTATTTCCTCGTCTGAATCTGAGGTGCATGAGCTTTCACATTCGCACAAGAGTCTGCAATCCGCTGTTGGATTCACCCAGTCCTGCTCCCACATAGTTATCTTGTAAATACAATCTAAATCATCGTCGCTATCATAGTCACGCACTGTCTCTATGTAGCACGATCCTTCTGCGGGGTCTAAAGGTACCACTACATGTAGTGACTTTTTCTCAATAATCATCTTGTGCTTCTTTATATTTATCACTCCATTCATGTCAGTGGCCCAATCTATTCCCAATAGTGCGGGATAGGGATTGTTGTCATCAACAATCTCTATCATTGTGAAATCTACAAGCACGCTCGCACCTTCGATATCTACCGTTATTCCCTGCAATATTCCCATAGGTAGGATCTTTTGCTAGTTCACCATTCACAATTGAATAGGATACCATTGCAATGCAATCCTGCCCATGCACTCCCATGTCTACTTTGGTAGGACATTCTCGTCCAATCCTAGATCCAAAATCACTTGATCCATTTCATATTCTCTGATTTGTGCGGTCAATCTCATCTCTCTTCCTATTTGTGTTGTGTTCTTCCCGAGCTTCTGGACTACACGCGGTTCTCCTAGCGCGGTCCCAGCACATCTTGTGATAAGTTCTTGTAGCCCCTTCACTACCTTTCTATCGCACAACAGCTTCATGCATGTCTCCAAAAAGGTAGTGAACATTGATGGGTCCATTTCTAGTTCCAGTTTGTCTTTACTACTTGAAGTGGAGGCCTCCGCAAAGCTCTTCTTAGCTTCCATGAATGTCTCCTTAGCACACTCCAAATCAAATTTTGGTTCCTTTATTGGAGCCTTGCGAACCCAAGCACTCTCTTCGGGTTACTTGCCTTTGTCATCTCTTTTCGTGATACTACTTCAGAGCATGATGTTTACATTTGAGTCTTCCTCGCATGGCTTAGACCTCATCATTTGTACGTTCTGAGTTGGGGGAGGTTGGAGTACTCCTTTATCGTGCAACCTCGCTATCAGCATGGGACAATCCTCTATCTCATGATCAAACTCGGTACAATATAAGAATGATGGTCTCGTTGGATTTGTACAATCGTCGGCATAATGCCCCAGTCCTCTGCAATTGTAACATATCAGTTGTTCGTGACCTCTTCCTAGTCCCATTCCACCTCAACCTCGTCCGCGCCCCTGAAATCCAGTGCGCACCATCCCTACATTTTGATTGAGGGCCCGCATTTTTGTCTGAACTCTGTAGGTAGGAGTTCGATCCATCATCACTTCATAACTTCTATAGGTGCACTCATCATGGCCTACTGACCTGCAGAAATTACAGAACAACTGTTGGGAACTCTATGTATACTTATGTAATAGATGGCAGTTATATGTAGCATTCTTCCCTACTATCTAACAAATCGCAAACCATAATGCAGGCACCACGCTCGGTCCTGCTTATGCCTCTAGTCTCAATGGCATTGGTCCTCCTCCTGCTAGGTAGTTTGCGAAGACTGGAAATTGGTTCTTGTCATGTCCTTGGCCCTTGCACTTTACGCACCATACCTCCTCGTGCACTTCTGGGCGAGCCATCCTGTCTTGTTTCAAACTTTGCATCTCAAGACACAAGTTTTTCAACTGTGCATGGATCTATTGAACTCCCAGGTTAGGATCTTGTATTGGGGTCTCGTGCAGTCTCATTTCGATCTCCAAGGCCTCAGCTTGAGTGGATAGCTTCTGTTGTGATAGCGCATTCCTTAGATGTGATGTTAGCAATGCTACAAACCATGCGCAGTGTTGCCCATCTGTCAAGGTCATGTTAGCTTCATGATCATACCCCTTCATTCTTTGATCCAGCTCCCAAGGGGTCTCATCTAGAAGCATCATGATTTCCTTAAATCCGATGATTGATTGCGTCTCTGATTTTGGCCTGCTAAATTCCCTTTTTAGCACAGCTTGGATATCCACGATCCCTACGTTCGAATTATCATTAGAGTTCTTAATGTACCATGTCAGTGCGTGATCCTGCAAAGCACTGACCAGCATTGCTTTCTTTATATTATCATCCATGACTCTCTACACTTTCCATACAGCCCTTACCACAAACCAAAAGTGGTCAAGGTCTTCATTTCTTACTCCTTTGAACACCAGCAATTTTATCGCATTTGCCATATTGAACTGTGGTGGTGGCGGAGATGGTGTGGGAGAAGACAGGGGTGAAGGTGGTGAAGCTAGCTATGGTGTAGGTGGAAGTGGTATGCATGGAATTAGCTGCTTTATCAAACTGATCGCACTTCTTGGTGAAACCTTCACGAGCTCTTCCTCACTTTCTCACAGAGGTGAAATCAAGGAGCTAGTTTCTAGTTTTGTGCTACCTTCTTTTTTGTAGATCCTCCCACTTTGGGTAGCCCCAAACATCAATTTATTCACATAACCCACTTTTCACATAGTTTCATTTTAATCCAAGTGTTCAAAGTTTTAACGTACTTACCTCGCGGTCCTTTGAGGAAGCGTCATTCCGCCTCGCTATAGCTTACTGAAGTATCTACCGTGAATTCAGTGATAAACCCTCCTATAATTTGATTGAGCCAATGGTCCATAGCACATGCGATCTTATCTTATGATACTTCCAATATAAGCAGCAACTCTGGAGTCCACACTATAGGTTTTTCAAGCCCACACCTTCCTTGACTATCTGTTAGCTTCGCGATCCACTCGTACAACTCAAAGGGGATGTTGAAAATAATACTGAGAGGGGGGGGTGAATCAGTATTATCACATTAATAAAACTTTTCATTTCCAAACTCTGATTCATATATGCTACTTCCACAACTTCTTATGATTAAGCTAATTGATCTTCAATGAGTGCATTAGAACATTATCACCCATATTATCAGTTAACAGATGCAGTAACATAGAATAGATCATCACACATAAGGCACACACATGAACACCATGATATAAGGTGGAAACCCAATGCGGGAGAAAACCACCTGCTGCAAGTCATCTCAATCTTCTTCTTAATAAGAAAATCCTTTTTACAATATTTTGTACTGGTGCAGCCTTATACCAGTACGGGAGCTACAACCCCCTTTTCTCTTGTACTAATCCATTTACTAGTACGCAGGCTTCTACCTGCTACAATGCTCCAAAGTTTTCCCTTTAGCTCTTGTACTAGCTTAGATACTAGTACGTAGGTGCTGACCTACAATCTTCTCCTCCAGGTACCACGTTTCATCAATTTTCACACTGGATACACTGAAGCACAACACATAATCTGAAATGGCCACATTTCATCCAATTTTCATACTGGACCCAATAACCACATTGAAGCTCATAATCAAACAACTTTCTGAATCACCCAATCACTAGATCAATACATATACAATGAGAGTCATCAATCAGATCTAGTCCATCAGATTACATAAAGATGAGTCATTAAGAACCTGATCCATTCATCCATCAATGTATAAACATTTAATCAATCACTGCTGTTATCAGAACTTAATACCAGAAAACAGACATCACTTCAAAACCGAGAACACAGTAATGATAAACATGGATAGCTAAGTAGATTTCATGAGAAGTACGCAGCTTCACCCATATAACAGCTGCGTATAAGTACACACTGTTTCCAACTGCTTCCCTGCGTACGTGCGCACTGTGCCTCACAGACTTCCTGCGTACGTGTGCTCTGTGTCCAATGAACTGCCTGCGCCCCTCCGCATCTGCAACACTTCTGGTCCTGCGTATCTGCGCACCTGCAACGCTTCTGTGCCTGTGTATCTCCACATTTTTCTTTCACTGGACCTGCATACCTCCGGGTATAGATAATTTCAAGACTTCAAGAATAACCCAGACTATCAGATCTACAGATCTGAACATGCGCTGAGGAGATATCAACCCATTAGTAGATCCGACTTGTAGTTCTCATGTTTCTCCTTGATTTAGATCTAGCTATCTCTCTTAACCCATCACTAGAATTTCAGATCTAGCTTCTTAAGATATTCAACCCAAAAGCATACCTAAGCCAAATGATCTCCTTTGCTTTATATAGGCAAGCTCTTCCCCAAATCATGGATCATGGGGCTCAATAATAATAATAAAATAAAACAATACCATGGGCCAAAACCATAATAACACAATTCCGTCAGCTAAATACCAAGAGTTAAACATAAGAAACCCCACATGTGCTTTTCTCTGCCTTGAAGTAAGTGAACTGGGGGCACGCACCTCCTGAATGGGATAACTGCGAGTATGTACACACCTTATGTAACACCGGCCTGCGTGTACGCACCTTCTGTAAGGTGTACCTGCGTACCCCTTATTTTCTTCAATATTTGATAGCTGATCATCAATCTCTACTGCTGACTTGAAGAACTGTGATCTATCACCTGAATGGGTTGCCATCAAGGACAACACTTTAGCCATAATGCCAACAATCTCCCCGTTTGGACTTGATGGCAAAGCTTACTTGTGAACTGTCATCTGATCCCTTTTTGCTGTCCGGTAACCCATGCACTCTGTCACATCTGATATTTCTTCTGTAGATTCATTTGAATGTATACAAGTGAGATGATCTTCTATGAGAGGGTTTCCATCAAGTACAACACATGCATCATAATGCCAACAATCTCCCCCTTTGGACTTGATGGCAACAACACCGAATCACTCTCCCCTTTTGACATCAAGGGCACAGGGTTATGCTCCCCCTAAGAACATGCTCTCCTTGACTATAAACCAGATCTGCTGAAGTCTCTGAATGAACTCCCCCTTTGTATATGCCATGGTGCTCCAATCTGATAATGCTCTTCGTGAAATATCTGCTCTGCTATATAGTGTTGTTCATGCTCAAACTCCCCCGACAGTAAGCAAGGTCTGCAAAATATGTTCTACAAGAAGAATATGACTCTATATATCATAAATGACCTTCCTATCACCAAAAGACTCAATACATACATTCATCACCCAACCAAGTGGGGATATACCAGAAAATGACAACGATGAACATTACATCATTCATCCCAGGCATAGTGGGGAAACCAAGATAGGTTGTTACATGACCTTGATATGATCATCAAATGACTATAATAGATAGAGACACATTATTACATCATGAGTCTTGATATGACCTTTACATCGAATGATATACATGATAAGACACCTAAATAAGATCATGATAAACATCAGTAACGACACTGTATGGTCTGCTCCATAGCGTATGTCACCAACAACTTGAATTAGTGCATGGACCATCAAGATATGTCCGCATCAACTCATCCTTTTGCATAGAATATAGAGAGTCATTCTATCATATGTGAGAAACACCATAGCCACCCAGATCTGCGTGGAACAAGTATCATCAATAGGGAAGATCTGCATCAATCAACATATGCACGAAACAACCTATCATCATATAGGGAAGAACTCATCATCCAACAATGCAGCTTTGAATAATCATCCATGTACCCAACCAACAATCCTCATCCATAGATGTGCCAAGAACAATTCTGCAATATATGATCTTTATGTATATGGCGACAATAGTATATGAGAGACACATCGTCAAGTACTTCTTCTTATCCTTATGAAGATCACCATGTAGGCACCATTAGTGAATCAACCACAAATCTGATCTAAGAACCATATCATAAGCATCATCACCAAGGACTATTAACCATAATTCCAACAATGCATTAAAAGCATATGCTCCCCCTAAACCTGTGCCATCTTATTTACTGTTAGATCTGATCATGCATATCAGCAAGGAGTATCAAGTCATCATCATTTTCAAGTTAGAAACAAAATAATTCTAACCATCAAGACATTTCCACACATCATCAGCAAATTGTAACCATTAACAAATAGCGCAAATAACCAAACTGATCCTTTTCCTGAACCTGTCCCCACTGCTTTTCCTCATACTGACATATACGCGACTTTGCAGTGTCTAACTCGCGTATATATGCGACTTCATTTCATGAAATTTGCATATGAGATTTAGGACACTGAAGTTTTGTACTTTCAGCTCCCTCTGATTCTGGTATGTCTGTATGTTGTGCTGTGTCGCCACTTTCTGACTGTACTTCCTTTTTCCTCCATATCTTCAAGCGTGATGATGTTTTCTCCTTTTGGTGTGATGTCCGTGATTTGTTCCTGCATTCCTTTGCTATATGTCCAAGCTTGTTACATGCATAACATCTTACATGTTTCATATTCTTTTTGTAGCAATCAGCAGCCTTGTGACCATACATATTGCAAGCAAAGCAATATCCATAAAAGTACCTTGATTGAGATGACCTTTCTGCATAATGGTCTTGAACTCTTCTTCTTCTACATCTAACTGCAACATGTCCAAGATTATGACATACATAACATTCAACATTATTCATAAGAGGAGTAAAGGATCTTTGAGGAATCTCTTTCCTTAGTTGATGATGCGATGGATCTTTCATTTCTTCTTTGATCACCTTAGATTTCTCTTTAGAGTTCCTTGCTTCACCTTGTGAACTAGATTCACCTTCAACCGATTCATGAAAACCAAAACCAGTCTTTATAGCAGGAGACCTTTGACTACTAAGAATATCATCCAATACTTTAGAGCTATCTTGAAATCGTAAAAGCTTATCCTTTTCTTCTATTTTACCTTTCAAGATATTTACCTCAACCTAAAGCTGTTCTTCCTTTTCAAGAGATTGCCTTTTCAAATCTTCTTCAGCTTTTCTTCCTTCTTCCATTTGTTCCCTTAGATTGAGAATCTCCTTTGCTTGTTATTCATTTACATTCTGCAGCATTTGATGAACTTTGAAGGCACATTCTAGCTGTGATTCTTGTTTTTCAATAGTTTGGAGTAGATCTTTATTCTTCCTTTTGGCTTCTTCAAGTTCTTCTTTTAGTGAGAGGGTCGTAGCTTCAAGACTTTCATAATCATTGGATCTATCTCTGAGATTCTTGATTGTTATGTTCTTTTCATTGACTTCCCCTTTTAGAGATGTGACTTCATCATGCAACTTTTGATATTTGACCTTGACTAACTCCTTTACCTTTTCGAAATCACATTCCCTTTTGTTCAAAAGATCTTGTTGATCTGTGATTATGTCTGAAAGCCTTTTGAATTCGGCCTCTTTTTGATATATTTCTTGTTCACCCATAAGAGCAAGTTCAGTAGTTTCACTATCACTTTCATCTCTTTCACAAGGAAAAATAGCTGGAACATCAGAGGATACCACATTCATACCTGATAATGATTCTGAATCTGATTCTGAATCTGAAGAGCTCCTTATGCCTAATCCCCAATCGATTCTTCCACTGTCATAGTTTCTCTGAGATGTCTTCTTCTTCTTATGAGCTTTCTTCTTAAGCTTCTTTCCCATTGTTCCACGGATCTCCTTTAAGCGATCAAGCTTTTATCAAAGGACCTGCTCTGATACCAATTGTTGGAAATAATACTGAGAGGGGGGGGTGAATCAGTATTATCACATTAATAAAACTTTTTCATTTCCATAATCAGATTCATATATGCTACTTCCACAACTTCTTATTATTAAGTTAATTGATCTTCAATGAGTGCATTAGAACATTATCAACCATGTTATCAGTTAACAGATGCAGTAACATAGAATAGATCATCACACATAAGGCACACACATGAACACCATGATATAAGGTGGAAACCCAATGCGGGAGAAAGTCACCTGCTGCAAGTCACTCAATCTTCTTCTCAATAAGAAAATCCTTTTACAATATTTTGTACTGGTGCAGCCTTATACCAGTATGGGAGCTACAACCCCCTTTGCTCTTGTACTAGCCGATCCATTTACTAGTACG